>MJUU01070377.1:101066-160029 GCA_002080025.1 Modiolus philippinarum
ACTCGATACTCGCTTTTTGTCACTCGATACTCGCTTTTTCTAACTCGATACTCACTTTTTGTTACTCGATACTCGCTTTTTGTTACTCGATACTCGCTTTTTCTAACTCGATACTCGCTTTTTGTCACTCGATGCTCGCTTTTTGTTACTCGATACTCCCCTTTTCTCACTCGATACTCACCTTTTCTTACTTGATACTCGATACTCAACCAAAAGCAAATCTCGTTGCAGATTACAGTCTTAACAATTTTTGTTAGACGTTTTCCTCCTTCGATGGTGACAACGTGACTTGCGACAGGGAATGCGTTTGACGTCATCAACGAAAATAAAATAATCCCTGCTATGCAACATCTGATTAGGGAAAACGCTGCTAGTTTTGTTTGTACAATTAAAATTTGAAGAATAAATTTGAGCAAAATATTTCGAATTGGAAGGATTTTGTCAACATTTGTGATTTAAATATCCGTCCGCCGCGGATTCACATTTTTGCAAGATATTGCAAAAGTAAACACGGCTGATGGCAGAGGTACTTTCCAGTGGAGTATTTCCGGTAGAATTACGGAGCGGAAAGGACCTCTGCTCCGGAGATTGGGGGGGAAAAATGGCTATAGAACACCGGAACAGTAATTTGACGGCTTTTCATTTGTGACGTCATAATTGAACAACAGGTGTAAAACGTCATATTTCGTTTATACTGTGTATCCGTAGCGACTTAAGTTCTCCCTTTTCCCGTAAATAATGTTTAATCCGGAAACTTTGTAATATATCTCCGTTTAAAGCATGGTGACATATACATTTTTCTATTGTAACCAATAAATTACATCATAAACTATCCGTTCACAAAAATACATCAAATTCTCATAGATAAAAAGTCCTTTTCTATTGAGCTAAAAGTTGCCTTCCCATATTTTCCCCGTGCATTCTATGTAAATTTAGGCGAAAAAATGGCTAAAAATGAGCAAACTTTGTTCTCAATTCTAGAAAAGGCAAGCATGGTGACCCATTCTTTTTATTACATATTTTGGGTTCGTAGGATTGGTTCTTCAATTGTGCCGACTTGCAACAAAACCTCATGGATATTAATATTAGTGTCTATCTACCTTAAATCAGCTGAATTCTTCCGATCACATATAGTGCGTAATTTCTATCAAAAGTCGAATATTGAAGGAGTTGCTATTTAAAATTGATAATAACATACAGGAGATAGATTTAATTTTCACAGGTATGTACGTCCCTGTCTCTATCAGTACCGTTTTTATTTTTTATTTTTATTTATTTATTTATTTATTTATTTTTTTTTTGTCAAAGATAGAGTGGACAGAAGAAAACAACGACTGTGTTTTTTGTATTGGCTGTTTATAGGGAATGAATTGACATACATACAAAAATCGGAAGCACCTACGATTAATACATGAATTGTACATTATTATGTTCGCGATATGTGAATAAGTTCACTAACTTCCGAATAAGCATTAAAATTTCTATGCAGCAGTCGTTTGAATTTCTTTGATGACTGAAGGTATTGCAGCACACGGAACTTGACACTTATGCGAAAATCCGCCCTTTCGATTATTTTCGCGTGATTTCGGAATTACCTCTATTTTTTATTCACCATTGATTGAATGAGTTCAAGCATATAAATTATTTATTTTCTATGCCTGCAGTTCTTTGGATAACTATGATTTTTTGTCGTGTGTAGAATATCAGGGCTTTCGAGTTTCAGCTCTATCAGAGCTTTGATTCTTTCTATGTTGTACTTGTGTATTTAAGTATGTTTCTTTTTTTGCGATGTTGTCACTGTCTCCGACAAACGGTTTGGCTCTCACTTGCATTGCTCCATTTGATTGGCGTTGTAAGGAAATTAACCATTTCTATATAATTATATAAACAATGACAGGATATAGAGGCAATACACACGACATCAAGTCGCTACGGATACACAGTAGAACCAAGCTAGGGAACAATGACAAGATCACACGACACCAAGTCGCTACGCATACACAGTAGAACCAAGCTAAGGAACAATGACAGGATCACACGACACCAAAGTCGCTACGGATACACAGTAGAACCAAGCTAATGAACAATGACAGGATATAGAGGCAATACACACGACACCAAGTCGCTACTGATACACAGTAGAACCAAGCTAAGGAACAATGACAGGATATAGAGGCAATACACACGACATCAAGTCGCTACGGATACACAGTAGAACTAAGCAAGCTAAGGAACAATGACAGGATATAGAGGCAATACACACGACATCAAATCTCTACGGATACACAGTAAAACCAAGCTAAGGAACAATGACAGGATATAGAGGCAATACACACGACACCAAGTCGCTACGGATACACAGTAGAACTAAGCAAGCTAAGGAACAATGACAGGATAAAGAGGCAATGCACACGACATCAAGTCGCTACGGATACACAGTAGAACCAATCTAAGGAACAATGACAGGATATAGAGGCAATACACACCACATCAAGTCGCTACGGATACACAGTAGAACCAAGCTAAGGAACAATGACAGGATATAGAGGCAATCAATACACACGACACCAAGTCGCTACGGATACACAGTAGAACCAATCTCAGGAACAATGACATGATATAGAGGCAATACACACCACATCAAGTCGCTACAGATACACAGTAGAACCAAGCTAAGGAACAATGACAGGATAAAGAGGCAATACACAGGACATCAAGTCGCTACGGATACACAGTAGTACTAAGCTAAGGAACAATGACAGGATATAGAGGCAATACACACGACATCAAGTCGCTACGGATACACAGTAGAACCAAGCTAAGGAACAATGACAGGATACAGAGGCAATACACACGACACCAAATCGCTACGTATACAGAGGAGAACCAAGCTAAGGAACAATGACAGGATATAGAGGCAATACACACGACATCAAGTCGCTACGGATGCACAGTAGAACCAAGCTAAGGAACAATGACAGGATAAAGAGGCAATACACACGACACCAAGTCGCTACAGATACACAGTAGAACTAAGCAAGCTAAGGAACAATGACAGGATATAGGGGCAATACACACGACATCAAGTCGCTACGGATACACAGTAGAACCAATCTAATGAACAATGCTTTTGTTGTTCTATTCAAGACGAAGAAGAAAAAAAACGCTGTTCCATTTTTAGCCTTACCATGTATTTGCAGGAATTTCGGCCCATGTACATTTATATAACATTCATTCATTAGTTTATTTATATGGCATTACCTGCGAAAACTGAAAAAAAGTCAGCTTTACAAAATTAATGTTTAAATTTTCTTGTTTTCAACACTTTGTTATATATAAAAGAAATTTAAAATTTAAGAAAGATTTCTTCTGCGTGGAAGTTTGGTGGGAAAAAATATATAGATGGTTCCAGTTATCCTCTTTTTTTCATTCATAAAAGAAAATAAAATCCTATTTAAATTGAAGGCTTCAAAATATCTGAAAGAATTGTCCTGCATCTTCATTGTCTTTTAAAAAAAACAGTGTTTCATGCATCTATTACTTTTTTACAAATATATTCATTTGTATCCCAACACACTGAATCATTCCATTTGTATTTTGTCTCTGGCCAAAAATGAACACAGTGCTCCCAAGATCGACCATTAGTAGGTTCTCCTGGAGCCCAGTCACTAAATCCTGCACTGACATCAGATTTGTCGACAACCCATTCAAAATGTCCTTCTATATCCAAATCATTTGCTCCAATCCATACTCTTTTTAATCCGTTTTCTAATTCTAATATGTGTACTGGGTCAATCCGAGGTTATATCGACCACAAAAGCTTTATCGACTTCCAGCTTCGCTGTCGGTCGATACGCATTTCTCATATAGCATCGCATTGGCCTATACAAAGGCTACAATTTTAAAATATTTCATGATCAGTTGGTTTTTGAATATCAAATTAATCATTTTTTTTATTTTGAAAAAAATGATATATCAATATAAAATTCATCTAATTTTTCAATATAAAAAATATATCACCGATAAAATGTATAGTAAATCTAAAAATTAACTTAAGACTTGACTTGTTAGTTTCTTCAGTATTTTTTTTTTTCGATCATCTGCATTTTTTATTATTTATTGAAAATGTCCGGAAGAAAAGAGTTAATTTGAAACAAAAAATCTGCTGATTTATAAGGGTATTATCTGCCTGCTGGTAGAACTCCTAAAAAGTGTGGCATAACTGAATGCACTAGTAAAGATATAATCGATTAAGAGCTAACCCAACAAAAATAAATCTTTTGTTAAGCATTTAATTGACACCGATATTATTCCTCATTAAAATATTTTTTAATCAAAAAAGGATACACTAAAATCGTTGATCCATTCCATTGTTTATTATTTATTTGCAAAATTGTTTATTATTTATTTGCAAAAACTTTGTCTCACGTGCATTTGCTTCATATCCTCCTCATTATTTATTTTTTAATATTAAAAATGAATTTCTAAAAATTATTTTTATTATTCAAAGAAAATAAGAAATAAATTCCCTAACGGCTTCAAATGGTATTTCAAATATTTGCAAAAATATATATATATTCTTGTTAGTAATGTATCAATGCCCAATGTCCAAGCCTCAGTCTTTAAAATAACCATAATTTGTCATCATTAGAATCGAAAAAAAAAAATCATTCTTGTTATTTTACATGCGTAGGCAGTATATTCGTTATATTTTAGCCGTCGTTAGCACATATACAAAATAAAAACCAAAATAGAGTCCACTCAAAGTAAATCTACAAAAATGATAGCTAGATCTAGAATTATCCGAAATCCATTTTTAATAGATTTATTTACAGAAATAATGATAATTACTTTTACAATAAAATGTGATTAAATAAATATAATTTTGCCCCTTTTTTAAACAATACAATTGTTATTCTTAGCAAGAATAAAAAAGGAACAAAACACTCAATGCGGGTTGTTTTCAATTACTAAAAGAATATTGAATTCGGGCTCTGCTTTAACTTAACAGATACAGTAGGGAAAGGTATTGTGGATCAAAAAATGCACTTGATATGCTCTATACGCAGCATACGAACGTTCGAATAGTGGTTCAAAATTCATTTTGTAAAAACAAATAAGTTAATATGTAAAAAAGGAATTGTAATCATACCTCTGCTAAATGACTTTAAAAACCAATTTTCTATGGCATTTTCGATTTTAACTAAGCTACCATTTCGTTGTTTGCAATCTCTCTAAAAATAATACAAAAATGGGGTTTTCAATCAAGATTAAAAATTCAAAATCATTTATGTTCTATATATTCAGAACATACAATGGAACTTGTAATTAAATCTAATTTTGTTTAATGGACACTATAACCAGTGCACCACCAAACCATCGGGGAGTTTTGAGTTTAAATTTCTTTTCGTAGTGCGACAGTGTTTTATAAGCAGACTAGCTGGCAGTTTAGCAGCGAGCAATCTTTGACCCATCTAAATTACGTTGTGTCATATTTTTTTCTTTTTCATGATAGTCGTCCTAGGGGTAGCAGACTACAGGAACGGGATAAAGAAAGGTAAGGTTTGGATACCCGTAAATCGGTTCAAACCTACCACTGGCTTTTGCTAGTGCCAGTACAAAATCCGACTATTCCGAGTTCCTTTCTTTACGTTTGTCTCGTTTTTCATTTGTGTTCTTCTAGTGCAGTTGGCTTGTAAATTGTGGCATGTGATTATGTTTGTAGGCCATTGTAGGTGTTTTCTGTAACCCTTTGTTTGTAATTGGGTATCACCTGTAGACAGGTCATCCCGAAATATTCATTTGTTTCTTGTCGTCGATTGAATTTACCATCCCCGTTTGTCCTCGAATAATGAAAATTCGATACTATTTATCTACATGACATTAAGTCTCTTAAATACAATATTGTCATTTTTATCTCCCCATCTTCTTGATTTACATATAAAACGTTAGAAAACTTCTCGCTTAAAGTATCCGTGAAACGTGGCGTCGTCTGGATCGTTGACAGGAAGCATATCTTGTTCGATTATCGAATAAATATAATTTCACCCGGTTTTAAAACGACTTCGATTATAAATACGCAATGATTTTTGTTGAAATTTTTTCAGACAAAAGAAAAAAATCGAAGGAAATCTTATCATGCACACACACCTTACGCTATATCGGGTGGTAAAGTATTTTAACCATCTTTTTAACTGTAGAGATCCATTCAAATGATCAAGATAACACATTTTCGATGTACTGATTTCTTGTTCACATTCCTGCCCATTGAAAGACTTGTATTTTCCGGCTGTCTGTCGTTGCATGAGTTTTGATTTTAGTGATAAATAAGAACATTTTTACCAGGAAATTTACAATTTTTACCAGGAAATTTACCCCATTCTCCGAGTTGACTAACAATTACCCATACTATTTTAATTTTATTGTAACCACAACAAAAAAGAAAAAGAAATCACACAATGTTTCACTTACGATTTAATACAATGCGGAGAATGAATTTTTAGTAAATGTCCATTGACGCAATTTGAAGTACGCTGAGCTCAAGCTTGTCGCAAAAAAAATTTGACACATTTATAAAACCTATCGAAAACAGTGTTAAGTAGTAAGACCAAGAGAAAATCTTCTGAAAACAATTAAAGTTCAAGATTGTTTAAAGCGAGTTCAAGTCTGTCGGAAACAATATGAAGTATTTATGCAAAAATACAACAGTCAGCAGGGTGGTTAACCCCCTGAAATGGGCAAAGTCAAAATAAAAACAAAAATAGGAAAATATCTGAATTTAATAGATAAAAAGGGGGTAAAAGTATTTATGCAGAGTGCAAGGCTGTCAGCCACAATGTCACTGGCATGTATATATGTAGTCGGAAACAAATTATGTTCCAGACCATACGCGTATTTGGACCGTACGCGTACGGTCCGGACCGTATGCGTATACTCATATGGTCCGACCATACGCGTACGGTCGGACCGTATGAGTATACGTGTACGGTCTGCTACGAGCTGGACCATACGTGTATATTTAGACCATATGAGTACAAAGAAAAAGACAGACCATTCAATCCTTATTCAGGCAAAGATGTAAGTTACAGTCAAAACTGATAGCACTAACTACCACTGAAAACCGTCTTATTAGAAATAATAAATTACTAATATAACGGAAATGAAATTATAGAAGCAGTGAAATAAAAAACAAATATCTTCAGATTTTCACACAAATTTTAAAGGTGATACATAAACTTTATTTTTACATTAAGAAGTTTTGTTCGTGAACAGGTAGTAATCCTTTTTGGAACACTGTATAATTTCCGCTGTTACATTGATTCGGCCGTCCCTTTATGAGATTTTGGGATTTGCACCCTTTTTGGGATAATTAGGGAAACGATGCTGTTCCTTAGAGTTGGTATTCATTTTCTCAGGACTTTCGGATAAGAAGACCATATATTTTATTTCAATTAACATTCCATTTATTTTTTACGAAACTCTAGTAGTTTTTTTATTATTCGGTTTCAAACAACCTTCAATTAATAAATCAATTTTATAATGACATCTCCAAAACATAATTACGGTAAAGTAAACTCTTTTTTTCTTACATTTTCGTTGAAATAACGATTTTCAGAAAATTGTCTTTGTTTCTTAACATAAGAGCTTAAGATATTGTATACGGTATATTAATTTTTGGATATTATCCAAGAACACTCAAGACTTTGAAATAGCCAGACCGTACGCGTACGGTCGGACCATACGCGTACGGTCCGACCGTATGGGTATTTTGGAAAAATACTCGTATGGTCCAGACCGTACGCGTACGGTCCAAATACGCGTATGGTCTGGAACAGTATTCATACTGAATTCATGTGAAGTATTTATGCTGAATCTATGCCAATGGAAAACATGTGAAGTTATGCCGAATTCACGATGGTAGTAAACAGTGAATCATTTATGCTTAATTCACGCGAGTCGTAAAAAATAAAAGTAATCATACTAAATCCAGCCTGGTAGGAAGGAATATTTAGTATTCTAATAGGACGTCTCTAAATACGCTTTGTGTATAAATCCGTGGTAAAATCGCTGTATATATCAAGGCTGTTCTAATAATCATCACACGTAAACATGCAGTTGGAAATAAAAATAAAGGTGCTTATAAATATTTCTACTGTCATTTTTGTAATGTTAATCAATTTTTAGTCCACATAAAAATATTTGATTCAAAAATATCATCAAATTTATATACATAGTTTCAGTTCTCGTAGCATGTTCAATAGGTGGAACGGTGATAATTTGCATATACCTAAGGGTGTTTCACTTCAAAAAAACGTGCCTTATTTGTCCTTTTAGAATTGAAAAAATTCCTGGGAGCTTGAATATATACTGATTTTACCACGGTTTGGCCCTTTATGTCGATATTTTACCCCTCGCTGTCGCTCAGGGTAAAATATTCGGCATAAAGGGCCAACCCGTGGTAAAATCAGTATATATACACTTGGCTATAAGTTAAGGACCACCCATATTTCAATTTGAGCTGAAATTTAAATAGTAAATTTAGTATATTAATTTTTAAGAAATGTTTGAAAATTGCTTTGTGGTGAAATTATTCAAATTACAAGAAAATAATCGTTAATGTACACTAGGCTCACAAAAAAATGCATATTCCATTGCTATTTGAAAAATGGGGTGTAAAATGGGTGTTGTATGCAAGAAAACAAGTTTCACTGAAATGTACGATTTCTTGTGGAAAATCCGGCTATCAGAAAATGAAAATTTCATATTGTCGAAATAAACACACATTCAGGACAAAAACAGTATTTTTGAACCTTTGGATACGTAATGAATTCATGTAAGGGAGATAATCTGTTTTTATACAGTTTTGAAGCGTTATTTATCAAGAAATGGTCAAGTAATGGCAAGATTAGAACTTCATGGTTCTATAGTCTGTTGTTGCATTGAACTTCCTAAAAGTAATCTTATTCATACTAATTTTTGAATTTATCTACTCTACGGGAGCCACAGTGACACATTTTTTGTCTTCAAAATTGCATTTTTGACATAAAATTTCTTTAATGCAATTGACGTTAGTTCTGACGTTTGCTATTGCATAAAATTGGATGGAAATGTTGTTTTGTTCATATAGGCAAAGATTACCATAAAAAAAAATTGGAATTTGCAACTCGTTTAAAACGGAAATTCCATTTTTTGCCATTTTTACAAAAATGACAATTTTCATTTATCAATATTTTCCTATCTACGCTGTAAAAATTAATGAAATTTTGAAGCAATTACCTTTAATAATGATAAACTGTGCAGAATTTGCTGTAAGGATAAATTTAAAACACTTCAAATAAAGTTTTCATGGATTTTTGATGAAATGCACCTCAATAATTAAGCCATAACATTTCATAAATTTGGCAAACTTCCAATAACAAAACTACACAGATGTTAAAGAAAATTTATTATTAAGAACACATTTTGTCAGATTTAAACGTCAAAATAGCCATTGCTCCGAACAAAGAAATCATTTTCACTCTTTGTGATAACCTTGGTAAACAAGGATAGTTCAACTTTGAAGTAACGATGTTTCATTAAGCATGTTTGCAGTGCTGTTCTTCTTTCAAAAACTAAGACGGTATTTCAATGCATTATGCTTAGTACAACAAACATGTTAAAGTGCAAAACAAAATTAAAAAAATATGACTTTGAGATAACCTTTCAAATTGGATGGTCCTTAACTTATGGCCAAGTGTATATATTCAAGCTCCAGTGAATTATTTCTCAATTTTATTCCGAATCCTCACCTGTCGTAAACAATGTTAAGAATTTATGCTGAATATTCACGCCAATCGGAAACAATGTGAAGTATCCAGCCTAGTATTATTCGTTAAATTTTATAAAACGTTTGATAATGTTAAATTTTGTCCACAGATAATTCTCATCGTGACCTGGAATAGCTTTATTTGAAATGAAGTAAGTACTTCCTAAATTGATATATCCGATCCGGTGTCGACAAGGATACAAAATTCGTTGGACATAGGAAACCAAATGATTTGTTCAAACATTATTAAAATAATAACAAATAGCCTTTATATTTTTCATTTTTTCTCAAAGAATCGCATTTCAGTTCCAACATTGTTGTTGCAATATAAAAAGTTGTTTTTGACAGTAAAAAAATAAAATAAAATAAAATAAAACAAAAATAAATAAATAAATAAGAAAAAATAAAATAAGATAAAATAAAAAACAGAAACAAAGAAACTGCTGACGGAGGGGTACTGGAAATAAAATTTGAAAGATGTCTTTAGTGTATTTTTTTATGATATTCGTCATTACATACGGCTTGAATCTGAAAAACAAGACAATCCTCTGGGTCATCAGAATCTCTTACGAATAAGGTTGTTTTTTATTGTTTCCTAATCCCTTAGGTTGTCATCTGATTTTGGACATGCTGAGATTAATTTTTGTATTTTCTATACATACTAATAGGGCCTGTAAGTCTCGTACAATTTTGGAACTTCTGGGATCCAAAATTGTACTCGGAAGTTCCATTTTAAACAAAGATATATGACGTTACAAACAAAAATTTGAACGGCATAATCCTCAGACGTCATTTTGTGGCGGGAAATATTTTCGAATTGCCTGTTTATCGTTGATTCTCGTGAGTCCCATGACGAGACTTACAGACCCTATTATAAGAAGAGTTCTTTCCTTTCTCTCCAAACTCATTTGACAGTCCGATTTTTTTTATACCTTTTTAGTTAAATTAAAAAAAACATTATAAATTTTGCAACAGATGATTGCGTGATGAGTGAACAATTGTATAGGAACAACTTTACTTCCCTAAAGTCACAGTAACTTGGGTATTTTGTTATTTATAACATGATTAAAATTACCTGTGCATCACTCCATGTTTTCTTAACATTTCCAAAATAGTAACAATAGCTTTCAAAGGGCGACCTGCTCCTTTCACATGATCCATAGAAACCTTAAAAATAACAAAGATACAGAACATTAATTCCACCAAACACACTGTATAATATACATTCGATGATGACTTGGTTCTAAAATGTATTTTATAGAGTTTGTCTCGTGTGCATTTGCGCCATATCTTTTCATTGTTAAACAGGCATAATAACACAAGGTACAAATGTACGATGAATACAGTGTATACGTTTATTTGCGAACAATTGGAAGACAATAAGATGTATTAAAACAAAATGTATGAAATCTTCCAAGTTCATAAAAAAGCTAGAAAAAAACTTTCATATAAATCTTAGTCATCACTGTAATATTTGATTATTAACAGCAGTAACCAAAAGTGTTAATAAGTATTTAATTAGAGAACTGGCATAAGTGGTTGAAGCCAAATTTGATTGTAAAGTGGCTGGTTTCAAATAAAAAATGCAGACCGCGTGTAGAAGTTTTTTATTGCTGCGGTCAAGAAAGTGGCAAAACTTTCAGTTTGCAATAGACAATAGACAATAGAAAATATTATTTGCGCAAACACATTTACAATAAATGGTTATGGGGGTGGTAAAGGGGGGTCCCCAACACGAAAGAACGTGCTTAAAAATTGCCGAAAACGAAACACGAGATAAAAATGACCAATCACGAAACACGGAAAATTGCTGCTCGTAGTTCGCCGAAAACTAGAGAAGTCATTATAATTTATGGTAATTCATGCATCCTATCTAAAGTTTCTTTACCTGAAAGCTCTTAAAATCGATGAAAATCTGTGAAATTTTGCTCTGTGATGCTTTCCGGTACCGTAACAATGTCCCGATTTTTACAGGAAAATGAACACGCACGAAAAATAAAATATCCAAAACGAATCACGAACTCAAAATATGGACAAAAACGAGGACCGTGGAATAATGCCGACACGAAAACACGAGGAATAAAAACGCAAAACACGAAAACACGAATTTATAAAACGCCAAAAACGTTGCACGAAAATAACCCTTTACCACCCTCGGTTATGGCATGATGAAAACAAACATGTACCAAAATGAAGATTTACATCCCAAGCTGTCTACATTTCACTGACTCGCCGTCGTGCAAAGACAACATTGTATACATTTGTCAGGTTTTCACGTCTGATATATCTACAATGTAGACATTTCACATCGATGATTCTAACACATTGTGTAAGCTTGGGGTGTTAAATTTGACTTCATTACATAAACGTTTTGCCACATCCTTGACCACAGCAATAAAATTTTAATAGAGATAAATCTGAGTTTATTTGCAAAATACAATAATACCAAGTTGCATAATTAACAGTAAATTTCGTTATGCTGTACACGTGTTTCAGGGAGTAACCTCACATCAGTAGCATTAGATATGGAAAGCCATTATCCAAAAGTAGTTAAAAAAGAAGTACTCATTACCAAAAATATCGAAATAGGAGGCCAAATCCAGTACCAAGGACATCCACCGAGTGCCATACACGGAATGCAGCCTCAGTATTTTTAAGAGGTTAGAATTTTGTTAAAAGCAGCAAATTTCTAAAAAAAAAAGCAAGGTAAAATTTTCATGTCAGACAAGTCTGACTATTGGGCTGGTGAATACCGTTGGGGACTTCTGGTCCACCAGCAGTGGCATCGGTCCAATGGTTTCAAAATACAATAATACCAAAGGATATGATTTTAAAGTAGTATGAAAAGGCCGATTCTGCCGCACTCATGCAGAATCCTGCATAAAAATCCCCACCTCGAGGGCAAAATGCAAACGGACGGCATTCCTATTGATCATAGGGTAAATACAAGAATGACATATGTATTTAGTGATAGACAAGTCGTCCCACAGGAAAGTGGGGATCAGGACACCTTAAAGGGAAGGATGTCACAGATTGATATAAATAAGGATATGGCATCCGAAAGAAATAAGATGGATCGGTTCCAGGATTTCTTTCTGGAGAATGAAGAAGATTTGGAGGATAGCACCCACACCCCCAAAAGCAGCATCAGTGCTGCAATGCCCCCAACCTGGTGGAGATGGATGAGCACACCCAGCAGTGTCAAAATTGAGGGGCGGAGCAAGTCCATCATATTGAGCAATCAGGGGAGCAGAAGACCACCTGCGGCTACCCACTCAAGAGGAAGAAGGGGCAGTTCTGCAAGAGCAAGCCTGGGAAGGATGGTCTCTGCTGGAGGCATAATAGGCAACCACGCGAGACGGGAGAAGAGGAGACCGTCCCCGTCGAGGGTAAGATGGTGGTTGAAGAGACCATGAAGACCCTCCATCAAATAGCTAAGGATGAGGGTCTGAGGGGGATCAGCAGGAAAAGTAAGGAGGCCTTGGTGAAGCTCATCGAGGAGAAAACCGCCCGTAAATTTACCCGTAAGGAAGTCTTCAGCAAGAAGCAGCTGAAAGCACTCGCCAAGAATCGCGGCCTCACCAAGTTCTCCCGGCTCAAGAGAGAGGATCTCATTCAGCTAGTCGAAGAAGATATCAGAAATGCCCCAGTCGAGGATGAGATCAAGGTCACCGATAGGCGGCAAGCGTTGAATGGTGTATTTGGCACGGTCGTCATCGAACCCGCGAAGCCGCACAACGTAGCTACATTCCTCAAGCTAAGTCAAAGCACGATCTCCACCACCATCTCAGATGCTCTCACCAAGAAGAAGGGATTGAAGGTCCACTTAATTCTCCTAGTGGAGCTAGTGAAGACCAATTCCGCGACCGGAGAAAATACCTACATCACCCCCTACTTCCGATCAGCTCTTGCTACCCTCACCCAATCATCCGACCTCGAATTGGTGATTGCCTTAATGATGGAGAAGGCCAAGGAAAATATGCCTAAATATATGCGTGAAGGAAGCGGATGGACTTTCGGGCACGTCGAGAAGCTAGAAATCCACCTCAACCAATTCAAGCCACTCAAGGGGGGTTCCTTCATACCAACCCCATCGGCTCTCGCGAAAAAGAAGGCGATAACAATGTGAAAAATGAAGATGATCGCTGCTTCCAGTGGACGGTGCTGGCGACCCTTCACCATGAGGAAGTCGACCAGAAATCCACCAACCGCGTAGGTCAGTACAAGAAATGGGAAGATGAGCTAAAATTCGAAGGCATCGACTTTCAAGTCTCCCTCAAGGCGATCGATAAGTTCGAGAGGCAGAATCCAACCATCAACGTCAACGTCTATGGCTTCGATGGCGTAAAGAAGGGTGAAAATGGGGAAGAGGATTTTCAGATCTACCCCATCAAGATATCCTAGAATACGGGCTCCACCCACGTAGATCTCCTCTTCCTGACTCGCGAAGGCAAGCAGCATTACTGCTGGATCAAGAGCCTCTCTCGACTTCTGAGCTCCCAGGTGACGGAGCAAGGTCATGAGTTTTTCTTCTGCCGCAGATGCCTTTCCCACTTTTCCAGGCAAGATATCTAGGACGAGCATATGGAATATTGCAGCCAGAAGGATGCGGTTAGGATCGAGATGCCGGAAGAAGGGACCGCCATAGCCTTCCATAACCACAAAAAGATGATGAGAGCTTCATTCGTCATCTATGCGGACTTTGAGTGCTTCACGGAGAAGCTCAGCACCTGCCAGCCGGATCCATCACACTCCTACACGAAAGCCTACCAGCTTCAGCGGCCATCGGGCTTCTGCTATTACGTGAAGTACGCTCATGGTCATTACAAGGCCCCAGTCGTCTACTGCGGGGAGGATGCGGTCATGAAATTCGTGGAGTGTATGGAGGAGGAAGTGCAGGCCATCGGTAAGATATACAAGGAGAATAAGCCCATGGTGATGACCGACGAGGACAAGGAGAGCTTCGAAGAAAGCACGCACTGCCACATTTGCGGGGATGAATTGGGAGGGGATAAGGTTCGGGACCACGACCATCTTACCGGGAAATATCGTGTCTCAGCACACCACGAGTGCAATCTAGACTTCCAGCTCCCGAAGCACGTCCCCATCTTCTTCCACAACTTGAGTGGGTATGATTCCAACATCTTCGTCAAGGAGCTTGGATTCACTGAGGGTAAGATCGACTGCATCCCAATACCGATGAGAAATATATCAGCTTCTCCAAGAAAGTGGGAGATTTAGAAATGAGATTCGTCGACTCATGCAGGTTTTTGACGAATAAGCTTGAAAATCTAGCAAAGAATCTAACCCCTGACCAATTCGCGACCGTGAAGGCGAGATTCGACGATCACCACGAGCGTATGATTCTGAAGGGCGTATTTCCCTACGATTATATGGATGGACCGGCCAAGCTGGAAGAAACTCAGCTCCCACCAAAAGAAGCCTTCTACAGCACACTTTACGCGGAGGGCATCACCGACGAAGACTACGCGCACGCTCAGAGGGTCTGGGAGACCTTCGAGTGCAAGACCCTACGCGACTACCATGATCTCTACCTGGAAACCGACGTCTTACTGCTCGCCGACATCTTCGAGAATTTCAGGGATATCTGTCAGGCTCATTATGGGCTTGATCCTGCCAACTACTACACATCGCCCGGATTGCCCTACGACGCCGCCCTCAAAACCAGTGGGCAAAAATTGGAGCTTCTCTCCGATCCGGACATGCTGCTAATGTTCGAGAGGGGCACTAGAGGAGGAGTCGCCATGATCTCCCACCGCTACGGCAAGGCTAATAATCCCTACATGACCGACTACGACGCCTCTCAGCCCACCAAGCATCTCACCTACCTCGATACCAATAATCTCTACGGGATATTTAAAATGGATCGAGCCAGACAAGATCGATGAGATCTTGGAATATCCCGACGACCACGAATATGGTGCCATGGTAGAATGCGATCTCGAATATCCACAGGATCTTCACGACGCCCACAACGACTACCCTCTCGCGCCCGAGACCGTACAGATCGACAAAGTCCGCAAGCTCGTGCCTCATCTAGGCAAGCGTGAAAAATATACCCTCCACTATCGAAATCTCAAGATGTATCGGGAGAGGGGAATGAAGCTCACCAAAGTCCATCGGATCATCAGGTTCAGACAATCCCCATGGCTCAAGAAATATATCGACCTAAATACCGCTCTCCGCACCAAGGCCAAGACCGACTCCGAGAAGGATTTCTTCAAGCTCATGAATAATTCGGTCTTCGGCAAGACCATGGAGAATATCCGGAAGCACGTAGACGTCAGGCTTGTCACCACCGAAAAGCAGGCCTTGAAGCTCGTGGCAAAGCCAAACTTCGAACGTCGGGTGGTCTTCACCGAGAATCTAGCAGCCGTCCATATGAAGAAGACCAAGCTGAAATTCGATAAGCCGATCTACCTAAGAGCCTGCATCTTGGATATTTCGAAGCTTCTCATGTATGATTTCCACTATGGATTCATGAGGAAGATGTACGGTGATCGCGCCCGACTTCTCTTCACCGACACCGACAGCTTGGCCTATGAGATCCAGACCGATGACTTCTACCAGGATATCGCTCCGCACGTCCAGGAAAAATTCGATACGTCCAACTATCCGAACGAGCATCCCTCCGGCATCCCCACCGGCGTGAATAAGAAGATCCTCGGGGTATTAAAGGACGAGTGCGGCGACAAGGCCATGACCGAATTCGTGGGGCTCCTGGTGAAGCTATACGCTTTCAAGGTGGATGACGGTGAGACCATCAAGAAGGCGAATGGAGTCACCAAGAGCGTCATCAAGCGCAGCATCGCCTTCGAGGACTACAAGCGATGCCTCACCACTCAGCAAGAGATCCATCGTCCGATGAATATCCTCCGGAGCCATCTCCATCAGATCTACGCCGAGGAGATCAACAAGATCGCGCTCTCCGCCAAAGACGACAAGCGCCACATCCTCCCCGACGGCATCAGCACCCTCGCCCACGGACACTATCGAATTGCCCGCATTTGAGGTGAGATCATCCCCTCTGCACTTATAAGGCTCAGACGGGTGCAGATGCCCATCTCTCACTTAGTAGGCTGTGACGGGTGCGGAAGCCCATCCCTCCTTCTCCACACTTACTAGGCTCTAACGGGTGCGGATGCCCATCCAGACTGATCATACTTCGATAAATGAGCAGCATACGAGTGCACGGCATCCTCCTCCCCCACCAGCCCCTTTCGAATCTAGAGCTGGAGGAAACTGCTAAGGCTCTGCATATCACCAACTTCAGAGGGGAATTCATGCACAATGCCCTACCACCTACCCCACGCCCCATCGAATGCGGCATCCTGAATCACGACGATTGCGATGGCCCCGGCACGCACTGGACGTGCTGGCATAAGCATGGAAGACTCAAAGTCTACTTCGATCCCTACGGCGTACCCCCACCCAACGAGATCGTTCACTATCTGAGGCCGGAGATTCGATATAATACCGATGAGCTTCAGCGTCGCGGCAACGTGGTCTGCGGGCACTTTTGCTTGCACGTCTTGAAGCTTCTTTCGGAAGGTCGGACGCTCGAGGAGGTTATCTTCGACCTATAGATAAATGGATAAGTTTGGATCTCACTCGAGGAACCGCATGCCCGTCTGGCGATGCTTCAGGATTGCCGCGAGATAGCTCGGACGCCGTGACGAAGAAATGGGTCACTCAGCAGCTGAAAGAAAGTATGAAAGACACAGACGAGCTAGATTCAGAAATTAAGCAGAAGCAGATGACCATCAAGCTAATGCAAAGGGAGTACGACGCATCCCTCAAAGACCTTACCAAAAAGCTGGTGCCCAAAGTCGATAAGTCAGAGTGCGTCTCGAGCAATGGTGGTTTGATGACTACGAACCTAGACATGCTGAAATATCGCGTGCTAAATCTCCCACTCCCCCAGACGGATAATGAGCTCATCACCAAAGCCGTGTACGAGCGCCTGCAGGCAGATCTAGACGCATTAAGGCTCTTCGTCGAGCTGAAGCATGCGTAAATCAAGATTTTCTTGTCTCCCTTGATCGAGACCTCGTGCTCTTTCTTGCTGGCGGCGGTGGGAATCATTGGTGGTATTATACTGGCGGACGAGATCGTCCAAGATGGGGAGGTAGGAGCGCGCAGAATTGGCCGAGAAGTACTTGAACATCTCCTTCATGGTACGATTCCAGAGCTCCACCACGCTCGATTTCTCATTCTCCGTAGAGTAGAGCTCGACGTTGTGCTTCTGGAGCAGATCCTTCATCTCAGGATTATAAAATTCCGTGCCCTTATCGGTCCATAGCTTCTCGGGCTTGCGATCCTTGAAGACGGTCCGGAAGGCATCTCGCACCGTTGCACCTTTCTTATCTTTGAGTGGCACCAACAAGCCATACTTGGAAAAGACGTCGATGATGCTCAAGATGTATTTGAAGCCTCGATTATCGCGGGCGAAGGCGCTCATATCTACGAGATCGGCTGCCCAGGTCTCGTCCACCCCACCTACCACCACGTGACGCTTCTGGAATTTGCGTCGGACTGGCTTATGCAGCTCTTCGGCTAGCTCATCCGACCAGCGCACTTTTTTTTCCTCACGCCCAGCCCAAATCGTGCCTTGGTGCCGATGATGGGTCTGACGATACTTCGATCCATGCGCTCGCGGACCGTGGGCTGCTGAATGCCGTCCAGATCCTTGAGCATGGTCTTATCGCAGATAGAATTGCGGGCGGCCGTATCTTTATGCTGAGCATAGCAGAGATCGTTGTGATAGGAGGCCTTATCCACGCTATTGATGGGTATGGACCAGGGTTTGGGGGTGCCGTCTGCCTTCAGACGCTTATGAAGCTTGGTGCCGGGTCCGTTGAATTTATGCCCTGGTAAGTGCATTTACACCGGCATGCGATTGAGCCCGGCGCCCGACGCAGCGATAAATTGGGATTTCTGGGAGCCGCAGACGGCGCAGGTTCCGACCTTCCGCAGCCTCCCATTGCTTGCCACCACCTCGCGGACCCCGAGCGTATCGGTGTGCTTTCGACATTTCAAGCAATACATTGCCATTTTATATAGATAAATGGACGTTGAAGACCTTACGTACGATGAGCCTACCGCCAGTAGGCATAATCACTTTCTCCTCCCGCAGCGATCCATCCGAGGTCTGATCATTGGAAAATCGGACTGTGGCAAGACGACGCTGCTGAATAACCTCCTTCTGCGCGACGATTTGCTCGACTACGATCGACTCTACGTCTTCGGAAAATCGCTCCACCAGCCCATTTATCAGCTGCTGCAGCGGGCGCTCGGTAAAGGATTTTCGAAAGACGATATCCGCGAGCTTCTTTCCATCAAGGATCGCTATCCGCACTCCTTGATCGACGTGGTGGATGCGATGAAGCCCCCGCCCAAACCAAGTGGTATCGAGCCCTTCTTCTTCGAGCAGGGGAGCGACGTGCCCGACCCCCGCGACTTCGACCCCTCTGGCAAGAATCTCATGGTCTTCGACGACTTAATGCTCAGCAAGAAGAGCAAGTGCGAAGACTACTACGTGTGTGGGCGCCATAATAACATGAATAACGTCGATTGCTTCTACCTCTGCCAAAATTACTTCAAGCTCCCGCGGAAATCGATCCGGGAGAATGCCAACTTCATCTTACTCTTCGAGCAGGATGCAAAGAATCGCGATCATATCCGCCGGGACCATTGCAGCGATCTCAGCCCGACTCAGTTCGATACCCTATGCAATCGCTCTTGGGCTAAGCCTCACGGATTCATGACCATCGATCTCACGAGCCCCAAGACGAATGGAAAGTATCGATGCAATCTGGATGAGTTCTATCGAGTATAAGATAAAGAATGATGCAGGAATTTTGCCTGGAAAATCAAAGGGACTTGGATCGGGAATATGCCCCCGAGCCCCCACGACCACCCCCTAGATGCAAGCACCGGTGGGAGCGTGTGCTTATTAACGATGAGATCCCGGGATATGACTGCAGCAGATGCGGTGCCGAAAGGTATGCTCACCGCATCGATGAGGGAAGGTGCTATAATTCCCATTCCCGCCGACGACCGTCGCCCGGACCCCAGTGCTTCATCAAGACGGTTCGAGGCCATCAATGCACGTACCCATCCATATCGCCAAGCGATAAATTCAAGAGGCATTCGAAGCTATTTCCTTCGGCATGCTGCCGGTGTGGAGCTCCGATCGCTCGCGATAAGGCTTTGGACCGTATCCGCCAAGAGATTATTGCCATGCCCAAATTCACCGTCCTCTGGTCGGGCGTAAAAGTCCGGATGGCAAGGGAGTACGATCATAAAATCTTGGAGAGGATGGAAATCTTCTGCTCCCCCAAATGCATCAACGCTTAGGGGCGTTCGTCCTATCGCCCCATAGCGTTCGTTCCATCGCCCCATAGCGTTCGTTCCATCGCCCCATAGCGTTCGATCCATCGCCTCCCAACGCCCCATAGCCTTCATTCGAACGCCCCATAGCGTTCTATCCATCGCCTCACAACGCCCCATAGCGTTCGATCCATCGCCTAGGGGCGTTCGCGATGCTATAAATAAATAATAAATAACTTTAATACCGAAGTTACTGCGAATTTTGATTCTGCATATGCGCATTTTGACAATTTATGTCTCTTCAGTGCAGATAAAATCTAAACGTTTGGAAGACCATAAACTCAAAGATGTTTAAAAACTGATAGACAATAAATTACCAAATATGATCTAAATAGAAAACCAAAATCATCTAAGGACAGAGCTTTCTGTTATGTGGCAGAAACGACCAATAAAAGTCAGCAAAGATAAAACAAATTTGGCTCAAATTAACTTTTTAATCAGACAAAAAAAATAATTATTTTACAAATTAAATACAATATATAACTTATCTGACAATAATGAAGTCCAAGTAATAATCCAAATGAACAGTTCACTTAATTCCACCAATAAATGTCCAATAGAATAATCCTTATAATCATCACTAAATAGTTGATAATAGATTCACAATAATTGATGTCGATTTCCAATACGAAAGATGTGTGATAATCCTATTTAAACTAATTAATCCTGTATAAACTTATTAAACTGACTGACTTCACCCTTTTCAGCTACCTCATATAAATACATTTATTATTTCCAGAAAAATCTATCCACAAGATATAACTAGAACATTCTAATCAACTGACAATCACATGACTAGAATGATTATATAAGGAAAACCTCTAGAAAATTCTATGTGTTAAAATCTGTATTTAAATTCTAGAATATTCCACATGTTCTAAGGTGTAATAACCTTGACCCTTGTTTATTGTAAACAAGTTACATAACTAGGCCAAACAAATTACATAATATTAAGGCCGTACAAATTAAAAACAATGAATAAAATGCATTATAGAATATTTACAACATTTAATTACCTATAACATTTGCATGACTGAGATACTCCTTAGTTTCCACAAAATTTACAAAAATTAGATATTGTAAGGTTTTAAATAGAATCGGCTTTCGGGTTAGCACCGAAGGACTGACTACTGGGCTGGTGCTGGGGGCATAAAATGACGTTCATCAAGATCACCGATCCTAAGCAGCGTGAGGCGCTTGCTAGGGACCTGTAGGAGACTAGTATCCAGGCTAACGATATGCAGCATCGTCTGGATAAGATCGGACTCAGTCGTGACTTATCCAAGATATTCAAGCCCGTCGTCGAGACGCAAAAGGAGACCGCTTCCCAGATCACCAAAAAGATCGATGATCTCACCCTACCCGCTCCCGTGCCTGCCCTTCCTCCTGCCGCCACCGCCGCCGATTACGACGACGACCCACTACCCATCGGGTAATCTCTGACTACCGATCTCGGTCCGAGAGCCACCCATTATCTTCAGCTCAGTATGACTCCCAAAGCCGATCATACCTTTGGATTGCGAGTGGAAGACGGCGCCATCATGATCGGGAGTATCCCCGTCAATTTCGACGGTGACGATATCATCGTCCATGACGAGCGCTATAGGGGTACCCCCGGCCTATGGGAGCTCATGGTCATGAAGCATCCCGAAGATTTCGAAGTGGACGACCAGAATAACTATGGTGATATCCTACGAGCATCGAGTGCCATGTATCAAGGCAATTCTGCAGTCTCGCAGACCCCCAGTGGAAGGAGATCGTCTCGTACCTCTATAAGCAAGATAAGTATGGGAGTGGGGTCCGGACCGTCTTTCTTCCCAAATGCTTCGACCAGTTGCTGAATCGCCTCGATCTTTGCGCCGCCGCCTATAAGGCTGGGAATAATGGGGTGCGCATCGAAATCGTGGCCATCCTCGACGCCATGAGGAAATCCAAGCATATTAGCAGGGAGGTGTACGAGACGCTGCATCAAAAGCTCCTCTAAATAAATTTACGATGCCTTAAGTAGTGAATCACGGATATCGCCGGAGATATGTAGTCGGTGGGTTAGGATTATTCGATACCATCGCCAGTCTGGCCGGACGAGTATTCACCTCTTCCGCCGCGAAGACGTTGGGAAGCAAGGCCGTGAGCGCCGCTTCGAATGCAGCCATCAAGGGATTGGAGAAAGGAGCGACGAAGGCCGTAGACCACGTCGTTCATCGAGTGACCCGCAAGAAGACCAAGAAGCCCCCAGCACCACCCGCCACCAAGACCAAGAGGACCCCTCAGCAGCAGGCCCACCTCAATAATCTCATCTCGAGTGGTGGCATCGCAACCATCCACGACTTCGTCCAGCGCTAGAAATAAATATATGATGGCTGATATGCTTACTATCACCGAAGGACTGACTTTCGATGAAAGCGTCCAGGAGTACGAATTTTTCGAATACCATCCCATCACCGGGACGCAGCTGAATAGATCCGGCACCGAGATCCGCCTTAGCATCGAGTCGCAGGATCTTTTCCTCCATCCCTCCCAGAGCTTCCTCTTGTTGGAAGGAAGGCTCCAGAAGAATGATGGGTCGGCCTTTGCCGATGCCAATCTCATCTCCCTCATCAATAATGCGATGATGTACCTCTTCAAATTCATCAGCTACAAGCTTTCCGGGCAGACGATCGAGCATTTGAACGATCCGGGGGTCGCCACCACCATGATGGGCCTACTCACGTATCCAGACGATTTCTCCAAGTCCCAAGGCCTCAACCAGTTATGGGTCAAGGATACCTCGAGCTCCGACGTCGCCGCCGTCGCCAATCTGGGATTTGCCGCGCGGAAGGCCTACGTCATCGCCAAGCCTGCCAATAAGGGATCCTTCTCCTTCACCATCCCCTTGAAGCATATCTTCGGCTTTGCCCAGGACTACGAAAAGCTGGTCTACGGATTCAAGCATGAGCTGACTCTCGTCCGCGCCTCTGATAATGACGCAATCTTCCGGGATGCTGCCAATATCAAGGACCCCTGTAAGATCGTCCTCAGCAATCTCTCATGGTTCATTCCCCACGTGATGCCTTCCGACGAGCAGAAGCTGCGGCTCTATAAGACCATCGAGAGCAAGGTGAAGCTAGATATTGGCTTCCGCATGAGGCAGTGCGATTCGATCGGCGTCCCCGAAAGGCGTGAATTCAACTGGCGCCTTTCCACCCGAAGCAGCCCCGAAAGACCCCGATGGGTGATCGTCGCCTTCCAGACCGAAAGAGTTACGATCAAGAATCCAACCCCGCCATCTTCGACCATTGCCGCGTGAATGATATCTTGGTCACTTTGAATTCCCAGAGATATCCTGTCGTGGGTCATCGTGCCTCCTTCACGAATCAGAAGTCTCCAGGCTCTATAAAGAGGCCGCCGATTTCCGCTGGAAATTCTTCAACATGGATCACAAGGTGAGCAATCCAGGCATAACCCTGCCGACTTTACGGATCTCCATCCCCTCTTCGTATTCGATGTCTCCAAGCAGAGCGAGCGTCTCAAGAACTCATCGATCGACGTCTATATCAAGGTCAGATTCGATCAGAACGTCGCCGCCAATACCCAAGCCTACGCCCTGGTCATCTCCGATCGCATCCTCCAATTCGAATCAGATGGCCAGAAGATGAGCGTCGTCTTCTAAAGCTGAGCTCTGCAGTAAATAAATGGACAAAATTCATATTCAACTACTGTTTGCAATCCGACCCGCCGAAGTCTTCGCCATCCTGGTGAAAGCCAAAAACCTCCAGAAGCACTACGACGGTCTGGAAGATTGGAAGCAGAGACTGGTATCCGCTTTCTACGTCGCCACCTGTAAATAAATGGACTATTCACTTTTGCGAAAAATCGCCACCAATACCGAACACAAGCATGGGTTCTCCTTCATCGTCTCTTGGGACGATAGTCAGATCTTGACCCGCTTCAACCCACCCCTCCGACTGCGCGAGGAGAAATCTTGCGAGGTGGCCCTCGTGAATCTGGAGACGTACTACTCCATCCCCAATATCCATGCTGGAAATAATTCCTTCCGCTACTCCCCAGACGAAGGTGCCCACTGGTTTCCCATGGCCCTGAGCACCGGCTCCTATGGCATCGATGATATCAATGACGAGATCCAGCGGCAAATGCGACTCAGCAAACACAAGGCTAAGATCCTTCTCGATGCAAATCGTGCGACTCTTGAGAGCTACGCTCACCCTCGCCAGAAGCTACCAAGTGGATTTCGATGTGCCCAATAGCCTGAATACGGTGCTTGGATTCGATCCCCGAACGTATACCTACGACCGACGCACGAATGGATACGTGGAGGGTGAGCATATCGTCGATATCATCAGCATCAATAGCATCCTCGTGAATAGTGATATCATCCAAGGTAGCTACGTCAACGGCACCCAGCAGTCCACCATCTATAGTTTCTTTCCCGGGGTCGATCCAGGCATGAAGATCATCCAGACCCCTACGAATCTGATCTACTTACCCGTGACCCTGAAGACCATCAATCAGATGCAAACCTACCTGACCGATCAAGACGGTCGCCCCATCGATCTGCGAGGGAAGCATCTCACCATCCGCTTTCATCTGCGTGAGGTATAAATAAATGGATTATCAAGAGTATGGTCTCAACTTGACGAAGGGTTAGGCAGAGAAGATCCAGCGTGCGGCAAAGAAGGGTTGCCCCGTGAGCGTCCGATTGCTACATGCCAACCTATCTGGTGGGCAAAAGATGTTCCTCACTCAACGGCAGATCCAGCGCATCACCAAGCTCTTGCAGAGCGGTAAGGGTGGTATGGTCTTGGAGATGAGCCCGAAGCAGGTGAGGCATAACGTAAAGGAAGGTGGATTTCTCCCCATGCTTGCAGGTCTCGCTTCTGCTGCGCTACCTATGCTAGCCAAAACCGTGCTGCCTGCTTTTGGTGTGGGTGCCTTGAGCGGTTTGGGTAGTGCAGCCATCCAAAAAGCCGTGGGATCTGGATTATATCTCAAGAAGGGTTGGAAAGTATGCTGCGTGAAACCTCATTGTCGTGGTCTGCATCTCAGCCCAGGTACTTTGCCCAATACTTACGGCGATGGATTGTACTGGAAGAGTGGAAGTCGGTTCTACGATGGTAGTGGATTGATCCTTGGCTCCAATAGCCCTTCAAGAGTATCGCCCTGCTAGGCATGCTTCTCTAGAGCCCTAGATAAATGGATGAAGTGGATGCCAGTCATATCGAATGCCTGGAAGAGGAGCTCATCTCATAAATCCAAAGATATGAGCATGCTTTGAAGATCTATAACCGACTGGATAAGGTCGTCTCCATTGCCCTGGGTGCGTGTTCCGTGGGCAGTCTATTGCTGACCAGTGGCACGATGGGGTCTGCTCTGACCGGTGTGGGTGCTGTGGCATCCATTCCCCTGGGCTCCCTGGCCTGCCTATGTGCTACGGGAAGTATGGTCCTATCCTTGATCTCGCGCCGAGTCGCCAAGAAGAAGAAGAAGCATCGAAATACCGTGCGATTAGCCAAAACCTATAGCTTCCAGCTGGCAGGTGAAGATCCTGCAGTCTGCCTGAAAAATTATTACGATGAGAAGGATCAGCAGCGTCAACCTTCTGTCCCCATTAGTGAAGAATTGAATGCGCATGCGCCGTAGGGAGGGTTCTTCCAATCGCGCCTCGCTCCCCGCTCATTCCCGAACCCTCCATATCAAAGTGCCAAGTGACAAAAAAAAATTTCCCAATCCGTTTTGGATTGGGAAATTCTTACGTCTTCAAGATTTTTTTTTACTTCCTCACCAGATCGTAGGAGAGGTATTCCTGCTTAGTTTTCTTGCTAAGCTTGAATCCGGTGCTCCGAACGAAAGCTCCTTGCAAGGGACCCTTCTCTTTGTTTAGCGTGGGGCAAGCCCATACTCTGGTGATTTCTCCTTGTCTGTCTTTCAGAGTGAGAATCCTGCTTTTGCCAAACTTACCTTCCACTCCAATCACCTCCAAGATCTTATAGATCACTCCAGTAGGTAAGTCCTTCCATTTGATGGCTTCCTGATTCTGGTCCTGCACCTTTTCCTGCAAGGCATCTTCGCTGATAAAGTCATCACCCCCATCTTGGGAGTGCCGTCCGTTTGCATTTTGGCCGTCGGGGTGGGGTCCTATGCAGGATTTCTCCTAGTGCGGCAGAATCGGCCTTTTCATACTACTTTTTAATTTAAAAGATACAAGTAATTATGTAAATAAGGGATATAACCGATGTATAGCTTCTTATTGATATGATAAATTTTTAAGAATGAGAACTGAAAGAATAGAGAACTTAAGAGTGCACATGGCAAGAAGAAAGTGTTGCATTAAAAATTTTTTTTATATATTGTTGATAATAAAAATTATGAGGCATGTCGCAAAGAATTATGTAACTACACTGTTATAAGAAAAAAAACTAAATAGAAAAAAGAAGGGAAACGGGGAATGTGTCAAAGAGACAACGACCCAAAGGGGAGTTATAACAACTCAAAGCCACCATAAGATCTTCAATGAACGGTGAGGAAACCCCACACCCAACGGCAGGTCCGAGTCGTCCCCTAAATAAAGAGTAATCAAGTTCAGCGAAATAAACATCATCCTAGACTCCTATAGACATAAAGTAAACTAACTAGAAAACAGACAAGACGCACAAAGGCTTAATAAATTTCCTGACTTAGGACAGGCGCAAACCTGCTGCGGCGGGGTTAAACTAGTTTTATTGGGCCCAAACCTCCCCCTTTTAGCCAATGTGATGAATAAAAAAAAACAATCGTAACAAAAGTAAAACACAGTTGGCAACAGGACTGAGTCAGTTGTGAAAAATGAAACTGAAAGAACTAAATATACGGACATAAACATGAAATCACAAGATACTACTAGCAGTTAACTGACATGCCAGCTCCAGACCCATTACTAACTGACAAATTCAGTTATGTACCCTCAATATACAGCTTCCACCAAGATCCCTTCCTGTGAGGAGTTTAGCATAATGGATCATACATATACCGGAATACATAACCCGTGTCCATGCAATACAGAGTATAGAAATTTAGGATGTGTTGAGTTAAAATGCAAAGACCCTATCAAAAATCAAATAATGATGTTAATACCAAAGAAAGCCATGCGTAATGACTTGACGACAATACCGTAATAGTTATAACCCTTATGAATTAGACGATTTAAAGGTTTTATAATTTGTTATGCGAGTTTAAGTATTTTTACTCTTATATAAAACATTACCGTAAAATAAGGGATGTGAAATACCAGCCTTGATTAGATTTTTACAGGTTGCATTGTATTTATGAACTAAGTCTTTATATCGATGATAAAATTTAGTAAAGGTTTTAACTAGTTTATGATAACGAAAACCCTGATGTAATAGTTTTTCAGTTATGAAAAGATTCCGTTCGTTAAAATCGCAAACGTTATTACATACTCGAGCAAATCGAACAAGTTGAGATATGTTAAAACCATATGATGACGCTAATGGAACATCGCCATCCTGAAATGGATAATTAACTATGGGAAAANTCATAAATTTTAGTATCTAATTTACCATTCGTTATATCAGAATTGATGTCTAAGAACGGACAATGATAATTATTTGAATTGGCTTTATTCAAAGTAAGTTCTTTAGGGTAGATGTCCTTATAATACGTATTGAAGTCGTCATTATTTCAAGTTAAGATATCATTCAGATATCGGAAAGTGTTGTTAAACTTTTCAATAAATGCTGTTTAGATGGGCCTTTGCTGATGGTGGTCATAAACTGAGATTCGTAGCAGTACAAAAAGAGGTCTGCTATAAGTGGTGCACAATTGGTACCTATAGGAAATCCTATGACCTGGCGATAAATAGGGTTACCGAAAAGAATGAATATATTGTCAAGTAAAAATTCAAGTGCTGAAATCATATCAAAACAAGTCTAATTAATTGAGTTTTCTTTTTGCTTTGTTTTGTATTACTAAAATGTGTTTTAAAGGAATTAAAACATATATATTCAGAATCGGATTTTTTTGAATACCCATTGAATAAGACGTCTGAATTTTTCCTTTATAAGATTATGTGGTAAGGTAGTATAGATGGTAGAGAAATCAAAACTATCAAGGGATTCAAAAGGGGTAATATAAACGTCAAATTCATTGAAAACTTCCAATGAATTTTTTACACTTTACACTCTAAAAATGATTGATACCACTGTTTTCATATACTTTGTTACAGAAAGTTATAACCAGGTTTTTAATAGCAGTCAAAGTATTAGTGAGTATTATAGAAACTTTAGTAGTAGAACAGTGACTAGATGATAAAATGAATCTAGATTTATATGGCGTTTTGTGGAGTTTAGGAACCCAGTACAAGGTTGGAACTGTTTTACTATCAGGTTTAGCCTGTAAAAATGTAGCTGTTAGAAAATGTATGTTTGTGATTTCATTTTCCGTTAATTTGGTCAATTGAAAAGTATGTGAACTGGTAATTTCTTTTTGGAGTACTTCTATTTAATGTTTACGACAAACTATAATGATGTTTTTAGCAGCCTTATCAGCTGGGACAAAAACGAATTGAAACATGCACTGGTGAACAAAATCGAAATACTAGTAGTTGTGCTAACTGTAAAATCGATTTTAACAAATGAAGGTAATAACCAAATTAACGAACAGAATTATCAAAGTCCCAAATACAAATGGCAAAAAGACAAAGTAGCTGCAAAGCCATCGAAAACTTGTCAACAGCAGTGGTTCTGACTTGGTATAGGTTTTTACAAAAGAAATGGTAGGTTAAGCCTCTTCAGTGACGCTTTAAATGTTTTTCACAAAGGACATTATTCTATGTGAAGACTTTAATCACTAAGCAAGACCAGACATTTTAAATTATTGTTTTATTAATATGGCTGAATTTATTGGTGATTGTCGTGAATTACATAGACTAACTATGGGTAACGTAATGTTACGTTCACGTTTCCCGCGTAATCGCTCAATGTAACGTCATGAAAAAAGTAAAGTAACTGATTGTTGAACACGAATTCAAGTTTTCTTTAGTAGTTAGTGTACCGAAACCTCTATATTCCAAGATATTAGTGCCGTGACCAGGATCAATTGATCAAGTTAAATCTTTTGGCGAAAATGAAGTTGTCGGAGAAATCGAGGAAGCGGAAAGATACGAACTCGATATTCAAATGTGCATAGCAAGGATCCAGTAACACATCGAAGAAGTAAGTCAATCTGGAAATCGGTCAGCATCCAAACACAACTGAGTTTATACAATATAATCCTATGGTTCAGTCACGTTCAGATTTACATCAGGTTGCCAAAACTTAATTTGATATATTGAAAAGGCTGCCCTTCTGGGACTCATTTTCATCCGCTGTACATGAAAACCCATCACTCAGCGATGTGCAAAAATTTTAATAATCTGAAGTCACAGTTGTATGGAGAGGCTCATGTTACAAATTACAGGCGCAAACTCTATATTCCAAGATAGTGATAAGAATAAGTTGAAAGAAGCTCAGGTGGCTCCCTTATACAAAAAGAACAATCTACTAGATAAAGACAATTGCAGACCAGTAAGTGTCTCTCCAGCTATTTAAGAAAAAAATGAAATGCTATTTAAAATCCATTTGTTGGTCACTTGGTGACGGTATCTTCAATACGGGACTTCTGAGTCTTGTTCAAACCGGAATAGATTTTTGAAAACAATACATCAACACAGTGAGAGTGTTAATTTATGAATTAATGAACACCATTGAATTAAGGGTGGTTTATATTGAATCTGTTGTAGCGC
The DNA here is from genome assembly GCA_002080025.1 of Modiolus philippinarum. Taxonomy (NCBI): domain Eukaryota; kingdom Metazoa; phylum Mollusca; class Bivalvia; order Mytilida; family Modiolidae; genus Modiolus; species Modiolus philippinarum. The sequence continues at coordinate 131,060 of MJUU01070377.1, forward strand.
TTCAGGTTAATTGTTTTTCGTCAATTAAAAATTTAGTTAAAGAATTGTCATGTCGGAACAATTAAAAATATACACTTCAATTCATTAATATTTTGTGATTTATGTGGTATATATTTATTTCAATAAGTCAAGAATCCAGTCACTCCGTCTTACTGGTATTTGAGGTGATCGTTTCAGCCTTCAATTACACGAGAGTTTCTATCTCGAACACAAAAGACAACATTTTGTTGAGGGTTTGAAATGTTGACTTTTGCGGCCATAGCCTTTTCGGCTTGATCTTATCGAGATTTCAAATCACTATTTATCTTTATATGTTTTGACAAGTTATGAAAAATTCACTTATTGAACTTAATAGTCATACTTTATTTAGGACTAATTTTACAAACAGAAATAACCACATACAAATAGAAAGCACATATTTAAATGGTTTATAATAATTGAGAATGCTTTGACCATTCTCATCATTTGAATAATTTCAGCCATTATATTTCGCATATTTTCGTTTTATATTTCAAGGGGAGGTTTGGGTACCCATAACCAGGCTTTACTTGTGCCGGTACCAAGTCCGACTGTACCGAGTTCCTATCGTTGTTAACGTATTTGAGTTTTTCCTGTGTAGTTCCCAGGCATATAAATATTGTAGCATAAAATAGTAATTTTCTGCATTTGTAGATGGTTTACTGTTATCCCTTATTATTTGATTCAGTGCTAACAGGAAAAAATAAATCATGTGAAAAGTTAAAAATACATGAAGTTTTACAAAACTATAATTTTTCTTCGTACTAGTATTCGAAGCCTTGCCTATAGCTGCAAATTGACAGATGATTTCTTCAACTCAAAAATACTCAACGAAAGGATATGGAGTAAATGCACATAAGAAAAAGTCTCTATAAATACATAGTAGAAAAAAGCAATGAAACAACGCTTTTAATGTTATTCTTCATCTTGAAGTTAACAATAAGCTTTGCTCATACCTCTTAGAAAATTCATAAACAGGCACCAAGCACCGGTTTGAACGGAATTCATGGCTATATGTCGAACAACTCTTCATCCATACCTTTCTTATCCCATGGTTGCAGCCTCGTCAACAATCATAAACTTGCAAATTGGAATTACAGTCACTGTCATCCGTCGCCCGACAAAGGCACTATTGTTTGCACAATTACAACACAAAGACAAATACAGGTCTCATAAAGTTGATTGGCATAATGGAAAAGTGTGCTGTGGCAATATTAACAGATGATCAGAATTACAAAAATAAACATTGAGGTATATTATATCCATACGAGAAAATCTTCAAATTGCAGGAAAGAAGAACTTCAGTGTTGAATATGAATGGAGATGGAGTTAATGCGCATGAGGCAGGGCAGAGCCTTTTTAAATACATTATAGAACTAAGCAATGAAACAACGTCTTTATTGTTGTTCTTCATGTTGTTGTTCCAGAACTTGGGTTTATCATGTATTTATATAAATTTGTCTCATGTGCATTTACTTAATATCCAAGTTTTTTTTCAATTTTTGAATCTTCAAAACTTATCTTTTGCCCATTTTTAAACCAACATCTAGGAACTTGTGAGGCTTGTTAAGGGTATATTGGGATACGGGATATTTGCCACTTTTGTTAATGGGATATGGGATATTTGAGACAAAAAGTACTGTGATATGGGATATTTTGACTATGAAAAACGGGATATTTCAATAATTAATGGGATATCTTCAATTTTCAAAGGGATATTTTCGTCCAGACTTACTGGGATACGGGATATTGGGACCCCCCCTAAACAAGCCTCACTTGTCGGGTGATACTATCAGTATTGCCAAATATATATTTAAGACAATATTGGGACAACGGGAGGGATCATCACATAAAGAAGCATTTTAAGATGATATTGATAAGATCAACATCGTTAAATATGAATTATCGTACACAAACGCCATGCATGCTTACCCATTGATCCTTTAGTGCCCTTTTCACCCTTTTTGCCATGTTCGCCTTTCTTGCTTGTTTCACCTTTAGCGCCATTTTGTCCCTTAACACCATTTTCGCCTTTTAGACCCTTTTCACCCATATTGCCTTTGTTACCCTTTTCACCCTTTTCGCCTTTTGAACCTTTTTCTCCAGTCGAACCTTTACATCCAGATCGTTCTTTTTTCAGTTGTGATTCTGTATCACCTAGGGCAAGTTTAACTCGGTCATTAATTGATTCTTTATGCCTATTTCGACCTTTTATCTTAGTTGCGTTCTGTAAACATTTAATTCTTCTTGTGGTTTCCAATCCTGTTTTGCTGCCCTCGTTATCCTGGGAATTATGAATTGAATGCCTCTCATATATTGGCCATTTTTCTACCTGACGTTGATCGTTTCCGTTTTGCACCAAACTGTAATTTCGGTTGTGTGAGGGGTAATCTGTTATGTTTTCTTCCAGCAAAGTGTTGGAGCCTGAAAAAATATTAAAATGGAATTGTTTTGATTTTGACGTACTTAGTATTTCATTTGATGTTAGGTACACGAAGTGTTAAATGAAGCTTGATTATGTAGTAATTTTTGTCATAATTTTCGGATCCCTCTGGCTTTATCTTTTGATCAAGAAAAATATTTTGCTCCATAACACCAACTTTTCTTTCCATTGATAGCTTCAGTAGGCCACAGAAAGATAGTTATCATCATTCCAGTAGATTGTTGATTTTTTTTTATAACTAGATATCGAAGTAACTTCATTTCTAAAGATGACCATTTCCACAACTTATGTCTCTTCAGTGCAGATAAAAATCAAATCTTTAAGTGAGGGTAAGCAAATATTCCATTATCTTAAATTAAAAAAGAAAAGGAAATTCTCACCATTTATTTCCACAACACGGTCCAAAACTTACCAGTATTGTAGCTTATTGTGTTTTTACCAATAAACTATCCATTAAAAGTACAAAATTAAATAACAAAATACCGAAGTTACTGTTAATTTGGTTTCTGCATATGCGCATTTCCACAATTTATGTCTCTTCAGTGCAAATAAAAATCAAAACGTTTGGAAATCCATAAACCGAAATATGTGTAAAAGCTGATAGAGAACTAATAGAACATAAATAGTTAAGCCAAAATCGGATAAAGACAGAGCTATGCCAGAGGGAGATACTCCTTAGTTTTTCACAAAATTGTGTAAAATTTAGATAATTATTTACTATTTCTTAGATATTTACTTTCCAAATAAAATCGGGTTTCGGACCATCACCGAAGTACTGGCTACTGTTGCTACTATATAAATACTAATTCTTACTTTCACTTTACCACATCCTTAATTAGTTATCAATTACACACCTTTTGTTGTGTCTTCCATGATGCGTGTTGTCACCACAGCTGTAAAAGCTGATAACAGAACTGAAAGTAGATGAATGATAAAAAGTACACAAAGTTGTTTGCCATTTAGTTTGTATGTACGGAATATCCATTTGCTCATACGGAATTTTTTATCTCTTTTTAAAGATTCCATACTTTCTAGTAAAGGATTCTGAGAAGTTGAAAACTGTGATAGCTGGACCTTGTCTCCCATGTTTATTCCCATACGCTTGTTCTAAAGTAAACTCTACGACACACAAAAGGTTCAAATCTACTTCATACAATTGTTAAAATATATATATCCCACTATTTACCTTTTAAGAATATTTAGTGATTATTATTATATTTGTAAGATGAAATGTCCTTATTATTTTTAAATAAGACGATTATGAGGGATTGAAACTTACGTTGTTTAAGATATAACTAGTGATATGAGATTAATAAGAATTGCACTACAACTATGCAGCAACAAAAATAAAGAAATACGAAAAAAGGTGACAATAACTGCTTTAGCGACAAACTTCGATAATGAAAAGTAAAATGTGAATGGTAAAATAAAATGTCGCCATGGCTGTTGTTTTCAAAAATATGGATGGTGTTTCTTTAAATAGAGTTTCCATCATAACTTTGGCATATTTCATAATATTTTTTATTCGCAAATCTCTGTAAATCTGTAGCATGTGTAGTGTGGGAACACTTATGTGAAACGTTAGCAATAATGCTGCAATTCAAGAAAAGGAATTTAAAAACTTTTATTTTTAATTGATAACATATTTGTAGAATTTGGAGGACAAATATTCTATCAGAAAATAAGGATACCTTTTGGGAAGAATTTTGCGACACTTTCAGTCCATTTGTTTCTTTTTTATTGAAACCAAATCCATACAAGGACTGGTTTAAAAAATACAATAAGCTACATTGTAGTAGAGCCCTTTAATTACAGTTTCCGATAAAAAAATTATGTTCTTTCATTGAACAATCCTTAATTTATGGATAACTCTGTACTCAAAATTAAAGAGACCACTAAAACATCATCATCAGCATCATTCCTGTACTTATACATCCATATTCATAACTATAGACGAATATTTAGGAAAAGCGTGTTGATTTTGAATTTAACATTGCAAAACTGCTCATCATTTGGATGAACAAAGCTTTAAATATCTTTTCCAAGCTCTTGTTAGACCACACGTAGAGTATGCGGCAGCAGTCTGGACCCCGTACAGACTAGGCGATGTTGAAAAATAGAAAATGTACAAAGACGAGCCACCAAACAAATCCCAACACTTAAAAACATGAATTATAAACAAAGGCTAGAGAAATTGAAAATGCCAACACTAAAATATAGAAGAGCCAGAGGGGACATGATTGAGGTATTCAAGATTTTAAATGAGATATATGATAATCAAGCAACATGTGGAATGTTTAAAATGAACACACAGTTCAGCACAAGAGGCCACTCAAAGAAGATAACAAAACAATCATGCAAATTAAATGTCAGGAAGCACTCCTTTACAAACAGGGTAGTTGATATATGGAATAGCCTGCCAGAAGAAGTAGTAACAGCTAAAACGGTCAAGGAATTCGAAGTAGGTTTAGACAACCACTAGATACATCAAGAAGCAAAGTATGATTTTACGATGGACATAAGTATAAGATCAAACACCTGATGTCACGAAAAGTCGCTTACGAGTACAACAGATGAACCATTAGAGGCGGACATAGTGGCAGTTAGCCAGCGTCCACAGTAGATCCTATGGTATCCTATGGTAAAACTGAACTTGCTGTTGTGAGTAATATCCCGACATCCTCTGTATATGGAGTCTACATTTCTCAAATCATTCGCTATTGTTGTTCTTGTAGCTTGTACAGTGATATTGTCAACAGAGCAAAATTGCTGTCTCAAGAATGTTTACAGCAATGTTGTGTACAATCAGTGTTGTTATTGTCATAAGAATCAGGAGTCACGAAGATTTGACAGATAGTCACAATGTTTCTAGAGTAAGTCCAGAGTTTATTACCTAAATGAGTCAAATGACAAACACCGACTGTCATAAAAACCGAATTGTTATTGGCAGTGTGACTGTTGCCACGCGTGGAGCAGATCATGCTTTCCCTTCCGAAGAATCTGTGTAGTTACATGTGCGAACTCTTTTCAATATCAGTAGATCATGATTTTGTATCAGAACTTTTTCATTCTTTATTGTCCCCTTTTCCACATCATGCACATAATTTGCATGATTGGCAGGTAGAACCCCATTTGTAGTAAACTAATATTCTTCTCTTTAGATAGAATGGTGAAAGTAAAACTTTAACGAGACTGCTCTCATACAGGGATCAACATAAGCTTATTCTGAGTAAATTATTTCAAAACTATGCATTCTAGTAAATCAACAAATGTAATTATACAGATTTATAGACTAATACCATATATTTCTTAAAGCCAAATAAGGAAAAAGAAACACTCAAAAAACCTGATGCGATTACTTTAAACCACTAAAATAAAAAGACGGAAGGCAAAATAAAGGAAATTTGAAAATTGTTTTTCCCACATTCAAGGAAAACGGAATATGAAAGTAAAGAAAACAAAGAACTAATTATATTTATTATACTTTAGAAGATTTTTCCTCAACAAAAATTAATTAGACAATCCAATCTATCATATGTAAGATTTTTTATAAAAGCCGCGAGGGTAACATTCGTTAAAATTGTCATATGGCTGAGCGGGTAACAATTTATCCACCGTTGCCCTCTGTTCATGGTCCAATGATTTTCAATAAATGATTGAAATCAAAGAAACATTCAGTATAATAAAATAAATAACATATAGCTAGGAAGGTGACAGGGGAGATTTTTACCCCTCGAAAAACATTGTCAACATCTGCTTCACATCGGTTGACAATGTTTTCTCGGGATAGCAATCTGCTCTGTCACCCTCCCAGCAATATTTTATTTATATAAATATCAATCAATGCGACATAAATAAAAAACCAGTATCTTAAAACTGGAAAAACTGTGAGCAAAGCTCACTTATATATAACCCATTACCCCACTTGATTTCAGTTCAATCAAATTATGAAATAGAAGGTCACATCTACTATATGTCACAAAGACTGTGCTAAAGTTTTATGAAAATCTATTCAGTGGTTCAGGAGGAGTAACTGATAAGAGTATGTACCAACTTGTAATGTAATGGCAGCGTGCACGTCCATGTTTTGCTTTGAGAAATCCTAAAAATCAGTCAAATGAAATTCTTAAATAGAAGGTGCACACTACATTACGTTGCAAAGGCTGTTTAAATTTCATGAAAATCTATTCAGCCAGAATGGTTCAGGTGGAGTAGCGGATAAAATATTGGTACAAACTTGTAATGTCATGTCTAAGTCCATGTTTTGCTATGAGAAACACCAAAATCAATCAACTGAAATTCTAAAATAGGAATGCACATCTACGTTATGTCACGAAGGCTTCGTTAAAATTTCATTAATATATATTTAGTTGTTCAGGATGAATAGTAGATTAGAGATGGGAACCAACTCGTAATGTAATGGCTTAAGTCCATGTTTTTCTATTGAAGATCCAAAGAATCATTCAAATGAAATTCTAAAATAGAAAGTGCACATCTGCGTTATTTCACTAAGACTGTATTACAGTTTCTTGAAAATCTGTTCAGTGTTTCAGGAGGAGCAAGGGATAAGAGATGGGTACCCTCAGCGGCTACGGACGGACGGACGGACGGACGCAATGATGGGCGGACAACCCAATAAAAAAATTTTTTCAGTTGTTTTTAAATGTTTACTGTTATTTTCAATTTAAAAAAAGGTAAAAAATTACCATGTTTTCAATCAGCTCGTGTCATCCTAGCTTTAAACTATAATGTTAGAATAACCCTGATATTGGTTATTTAGTTAATTGGTACGCAATTTAAAGAGCACGCAAATAAGAGATCTTAACATTAATAATGCCACATGACAGTTCAATCAGCGAAAGCAAGAGCACTAGAACACGGAAAACCAAAGACACTTCACACCCACAAAACACACAAAAACTGCAAATACAATACTCAAAACTAAAGCACTAACTAATTACGATGTTTGAAATAAGGTCTTGTTTAAACCATGTTCAACACGTCTACTGCTATAGTCAATTGGTCAATCAACATTCCGATTGTGGTCATTTTCTTCCGTCATGGAATAGTAATTTGTCATCGATTAGTCAAAAGTCAAGTCAGATCAGTACTGTAATGATTCAAAAGTGGTCAGTTTATTCAACAGTCATCATTTATTCGTCAAGATTAAGCATTCATCAGTCGATACTTGTACGTTCTTGCCATCATCCGTTATCATTCAATTATTCAAATTGCATTAATCATGCATCACACGTTATTGTCAATTTTATTTTAGCTTAATAAGAATATCATTATATTTCTGTGACCAGAGAGTAGTAGAACACGTTACCTCAGATCACTTTTGGCGAGGAGCCCCGTAGTGCATTCTTTGTAAATATTTTCATTTTCCCCTAATTTTTCGTAAAATATGCAAGTTAGTTCAGGAGGGAATTTTGTGCTAATATAGAGGGCGCTGCAATCGTTATTGACGAGATGCTAAGTGTGTCATTGGTCTGACGTTGTCTTGTGTATTATCACAGGTCTTTCCTCCTGGTCTCGCCCTTTCTTTATTCGGGATACTTTCCTAGGTCTCGCCTTCTACTTCTGTCAATGCTCACTGGTCTCGTACCCACTGACCGAACACTTACCTTTTACCTTACACTTATTCTTGTACTAACCCTAATCTATTTTTAACTACACCTTAACCATTGTCTCTAGAATTCAGTGACTGAACCTTTTTGTTATAGTGTTGTACTTTAGAGTGTCACTGACCTTTGGCCTCGTCTTGGGTGCCTCGCCTTTGGCTATGACTTCACTACTCCATAGTGTTGTCATTGGTCTCGCCCTACCTCTATCCAAGGTACTTTCCTAGGTTTTGCCTTCTACTTTAGTTTTATCTTCTACTATGGTCTCGTTCTACTTCTGGTTTCACTGGTCTCGTTTTTATTCTAACCCTAACCCTAACCTTGCACTTATCCTTGTATTAACCCTAACTTTTCTGTTGTTAGTTAAGTAATGTTGTTTTTGTTCATGACTAACCCTAACCATTTTTTGCAGTTTTTTCTTTACCTCCATAGTTACTTTCCATTTTCAAACTTGTTTGAGTTACCTCCCTTTTACCTCTAACCTAAGTTGCTATGACAACTCTATATTCATTATTTATTTTCGAATATTATTTCAATATTCTCGTGTTGTTCCCCTTTTACCCAACTTCTAACCCTAACCTAAGTTGCTATGACAACTTTTATTTTTATTTATTTATTTTTTATTTATGTTTTATAGTTTATTCTTTTTCATTATACATTTGTATTTTTTTTCATTATTATTGTATTTATTTATAATATTTTATTTCTTTTATTATTTTCTATACAATTATTGGTTTAATTTTCTTTATTTAATTTATTTATATTATTATTTATTTATTTTATTTATATTACTAATTATTTATTTTATTCATTATTATTTTTTATTTATTTCATTCTTTTTTAAATTAACTTTGTAATTATTTTTATTAAATATTTATTTATTATCATAACCTATATGTATCATATTTATTTATTTTATTTATAATTTTTTTTTCAAATATTTATTTATTATATTATTTTATTTGTCTTTTTTATTACTTTTATTATTTAATCTTTATTTATTATTCAATTATTATTTATTACCTTTCATTTAATCTATTTATATTCTTAATTTTTGAATTTATTTTATTTATTATCTTATTATTACTTATATTTATTATCTATTTATTATTTCTATAAGTGTTTTACTTATTTTATTATATTTTATTATTATTATTATTATTATTATATTATTAACTTTTTCTTATAAATTCATTTTTTAATGTTATTATTTCATTATTCTTTTTAATATTATTTTATTATTATTTATTTAATTATTATTATTATTATATTATTATTATTACTAATATTTATTATATTTATTAATTTTATTTATTATTTTTCATGATTATTGTATTTATTTATTTATTACATTTCATTATTATTTTATTTATTTATTTATTTGATTTTATTTATAATTTTTGTAATATTGTTTATTTTATATTATTTAATTTTTTTTATCTTTTTATTTAATTATTAATGTTTTATTTATTTAATTAATTATCATTACTTTAATTATTACTTTATTTTTATTTCATTTAAGTTTTTGAATGTTATTTTTATTTGGTTTATTATTAAAAGTTCAAACACATGTATCTGACCTGAACTACTTTTTGATTTTTACCCAGTTTCTAAACCTTTAACCTCCATTACTATTAATGCTATATTTGCTAGGTCTATTGTAATATTATAGATATCATTTAGGTCACTCTGCATTAATCCAGGCTTGTGACTGGCTATCCAAGAAGGATAGGCTGCATTACCCTTCCTTTTTATCCCATCTGACATTATTTGTTGCAGCATGTTCTTTTTATTCATTTTTGAAGGCGATTTGCTTCTTACTAGGGAAAATGTGACTTCTGACATGTGTATCTACATAATTAAGTTTTTTTCACTTCCGGTTGGTTTGTTGACATGAATGACATCAATATCGCCTTCTTCTGTTCATTGGATTCTAGAACTTTTTCTGTTTCATTGAGAAAGGTCACTAGTCAGTATTCTGTACACCCCAGTTCGAAATCCAAATGTTAGCTGTACGATAAATACTCAGATTTGTTTCATTTCATTCCTCCACAATTTAACAGATAGGAGGCTGGGAAATTCGTGATATTCGGTTGTACATTTTGGTCTTGTTGAAGTAATTTGGTTTTTTCCTGGTGTTTTTGTCTTTGGTGGAAATGCAAATTATCTTGTCTTCGATATCTTAAACCACATACATCGCATGGAAACAAAAGTGTCATCTCTGTGTTTGTTTTCGTGTCGGTCTCGATTATCTTTTCTGGTAAACCACTTGAAGCATACATCACAGGTAAATCCATTATGGTGTTTATACTGTCGGTGATGTTCTAACAGGTAGCTCTTTTTTTGAAAGCTTTCTTGAAACTCATCACAGCTGTACGTCTGGTTTTGCTGGTGGCTTTTTACATATCGAACTAAACTCCGCATTTCAGTATACCTTTTCGAACATTGGTGACAATCAAAACATCGATTCTTGTCGTTCTCTGGCATTTTGCATCCGGCTCGCAGAATGGCAGTCTGGTGACTAGGATAGCTTGTCGGTCACGTCTTTATATAGTCAAGCTATTTGTCTTGATGGCTGTGATTGGTCGATTCATTCTGGAAGAAGGCTTCTGATTGGTTGATTTTCCTACATTCTGATTGGTTCATCCATGGCAAATGGAGGCTTTTGATTGGTTGAGTTCCCTGCAATTTGATTGGTCCACATTATGTACAGCTTCAATCCACTTTTTCAAAAATGGTGACTTACTGAATATTTACATCAAAAACACTACGAAACGTAAAATATGAACATAATATTGATATCATAATTCATTGAAAATATAAAACGTCAACTCTGAACCGACACAAAAGATTTTACCGACATTGATATGAATTTCAAAGACAAATTCAGAAACGGGAAATGCCATATGAATGAATACAAAATATGGAATCACTATGGTATGAATGATAACAAGTAGAAATAAACGTCAAGTGAACACAAATTGATATTGAAACACTATGAACAACAAATACAAATGAAAAAGTCTAAACATCAACATGAAGTGACACAAACTATGAAAACAAATAGATACTGACGACAAAATGAACAACAAATACATGCAAAGATGTTAAAAGATCAACATAAAGTAAAACAAACTATGAAAACATGTGATTGTGAACGCCAAAATACAAGCATAAATGTTAAAAGACGAACATTAAACGGTGCAACATATTAATGTAAACACCAAATACGAACAGAAACATTGAAACATTAACATTAGGTGACACAAACATTGATACGAATATGAACACCAAATCATACACCTAACGTTAAGTATGACTATAAAGTGATATAAAACATGAATATTAACACTTGTATGAACGAAAATATAATCAGAAACATTGAATATCAAAATTAAACGATACTCATATGAACTTTAATGATAAAACTGAAACATAACTTGAAATCTCCAATGAATTGACAAACATTATGACAACATATAGTCATTGATATGAATATTTACACAAAAACAAAAGACGAAACTCAAGATCATATGATACAAAACATTATAGATTAACCACATTGATGAGAACTTGAACATCAAAACGCAACATGTAACATGAGATATGAACAAAAATACTAGCATTAATGTTAAAACATGAACATGAAGTATGAAAACACAAAATACTAGCAGAAATGTCCAAATATGAACATTAAACGACATAAAATATGTAAACATGCAAACATTGACATGAATGTTTATACCAAAACACGAAGCATAACGTTAAGTATGAACACAAACACAACAATAAATGACAACAAATGCAAACTTGCACACCAAAACACAATATGAAATGTAAAATATAAATACAAACACAATAAAACATGATAACATAATGACATCGATATGAACTGTTCCATGAAAACATAATATGATATGTTAAATATGAACACAAACACAGCAAAGTATGAAACCAAAAGTGAACTGTTACATGAAAACTTAACATAAAACGTTAAATGTGACCACAGATACAACAAATTATGAAAACAAATACAGCAATACATGACAATTTAATTACATTGATATGAACCGTTACATGAAAACGCAAAATGAAATGGTAAATATGAACATGATTACAAGGTAATTAAGGGCTAGAACGTACTGTAGTAGAGATATCGGTCCTTAGAAATCAAATATCGGCCCTAAGTCGGCCCTAGATCGGCCTTCATCAATACTATTAGTACTATAGTCAAGTGAAATATGAAACTGAGGTATTTTTATACTTCTAAATCGCTTGGTCATACTGTCAAGTTGATTTCTGTTACCTTTACGAAGTCTCGTTCAATACGAGATTTAACGTGATTTCATTTTATCTTGATGTTTTGTTGTGTTCGTGTTCATAATTCATGTGTTTTGATGCACAAGTTCATATTTTATTGCGTTTGTCACAAACAATTGATGTTATATTTCATTTCTGATTATATTAATACCGTTTAGCTTTATTATTTTGTTGTAATTGTATTCATTTTTCATGTTGCATATCGTGTTTTCGATGCATTTATCGCAGTTTTGTTGTCTTTATTGGCCTTTTAACAGGTTTTTGCTGCTGCTGCTGTTGGTAAGGAGTTTGGTCTGTCTGGTGCTGCTGCTGCTGCCACCACCACCACCAATGCACACTGCCACCACCACCACCACCACCACCACCATATCCTATCATCCCACCACCACAACCACCACCCAGATACCTTTAAATCACCACCACCACCGGATACCTTTAAATCACCACCACCACCACCACCACCACCATAGACTATGATCCCTCCACCACCATCACCCAGATACCTTAAATTCACCACCACCACCACCCAGATACCTTTAAATCACCACCACCGCCTGATATCTTTAAATCACCACCACCACCACCACCACCACCACCACCATAGACTATGATCCCTCCACCACCACCACCCAGATACCTTAAATTCACCACCACCACCACCAAGATATATTAAAATCACCATTTTTACTAACTTAATACCATGAAATCACCATTATTCATTACTAGATGATTTAAATTAACCACCCATTCGTCACTTTATGTTGATTTTATATCATTTATACTGGTATTTATTGTTCATGTTGTCTTAATTATCGATTTGTTTACATATTTTGATGTGATTATGTCATTCTTAACAAATATTTAATGGTTTATTTAAGTTTTGTTTCCATTAATGTCGATAAGATTTTGTGTTTTGTTGTAATAATGTTGATATTTAACGTTTCAGCTTACGTTTTCATGTCCAGTTCGCATTTATCTTCATAATTTGTTGTAATAATGTTCATGTTTAATGTGTAGTGTTGTGTTTTCATATATAAGTTTAGATTTATTTTTTAACTTTGTTGCATTTATGTTCATATTTAACATATCATATTAAGTTTTCATGGAACAGTTCACATTTGATCTCATACTTTGTTGTGTTATTGTTCATGTTTAATGTATCTTGTTATGTTTTCATGTAACAGTTCTTTTAATGTCTTTATGTTGTAATGTATTGTTGTGTTTGTATTCATATTTTACATTTCATATTGTGTTTTGATGCTCAAGCTTGCATATCAATATCGTGAAGTTGTAGTGTCTCGCTGTATTTGTGTTCATATATAACGTGTAACAATGCATTTTCAATAAATTTATCACATTCATTTCATAAATCGTTGTATTTTTGTTCATTGTTAACGTTATGTGTCGTGTTGTGGTATTAACATTCGTGTCAATGTGCATATGTTTACATACTTGGTTGCATTTGTTTATCGTTTTATATTGTTTTTAGCGTAAAGTGCAGATTTGTTTTCATATTTTCATGTTCATATTTTATATTTCATTTTGCGTTTTCATGTAACGGTTCATATCAATGTAATTAAATTGTCATGTATTGCTGTATTTGTTTTCATAATTTGTTGTATCTGTGGTCACATTTAACGTTTTATGTTAAGTTTTCATGTAACAGTTCACTTTTGGTTTCATACTTTGCTGTGTTTGTGTTCATATTTAACATATCATATTATGTTTTCATGGAACAGTTCATATCGATGTCAATATGTTATCATGTTTTATTGTGTTTGTATTCATATTTTACATTTCATATTGTGTTTTGGTGTGCAAGTTTGCATTTGTTGTCATTTATTGTTGTGTTTGTGTTCATACTTAACGTTACGCTTCGTGTTTTGGTATAAACATTCATGTCAATGTTTGCATGTTTACATACCTTATGTCGTTTAATGTTCATATTTGGACATTTCTGCTAGTATTTGGTGTTCTCATCAGAGTGTTTTCATACTTCATGTTCATGTTTTAACATTAATGCTAGTATTTTTGTTCATATCTCATGTTACATGTTGCGTTTTGATGTTCAAGTTCTCATCAATGTGGTTAATCTATAATGTTTTGTACCATATGATCTTGAGTTTCGTCTTTTGTTTTTGTGTAAATATTCATATCAATGACTATATGTTGTCATAATGTTTGTCAATTAATTGGAGATTTCAAGTTATGTTTCAGTTTTATCATTAAAGTTAATATGAATATCGTTTAACTTGAAATTCAATGTTTCTGATTATATTTTTGTTCATATCAGTGTTAATATTTATGTTTTATATCACTTTATAGTCATACTTAACGTTAGGTGTATGATTTGGTGTTCATATTCGTATCAATGTTCATATGTTTGTGTCACGTAAGGTTAATGTTTCAATGTTTCTGTTCGTATTTGGTGTTTACATTAATATGTTGCACCATTTAATGTTGGTCTTTTAACATTTATGCTTGTATTTTGGTGTTCACAGTCACATGTTTTCATAGTTTGTTTTACTTTATGTTGATCTTTTAACATTTATGCATGTATTTGTTGTTCATTTTGTCGTCAGTATCTATTTGTTTTCATAGTTTGTGTCACTTCATGTTGATGTTTAGACTTTTTCATTTGTATTTGTTGTTTTTAGTGTTTCAATATCAATTTGTGTTCACTTGACGTTTATTTCTACTTGTTATCATTCATACCATAGTGATTCCATATTTTGTATTTATTCATATGGCATTTCCCGTTTCTGAAATTTTCTTTGAAATTCATATCAATGTCGGTAAAATCTTTTGTGTCGGTTCAGAGTTGATGTTTTATATTTTCAATGAATTATGATATCAGTATTATGTTCATATTTTACGTTTCGTAGTGTTTTCGATGTAAACATTCAGTAAGTCACCATTTTTGAAAAAGTGGATTGAAGCTGTACATAATGTGGACCAATAAAATTGCTGGGAATTCAACCAATCAAAAGCCTCCATTTGCCATGGATGAACCAATCAGAATGTAGGAAAATCAACCAATCAGAAGCCTTCTTCCAGAATGAATCGACCAATCACAGCCATCGAGACAAATAGCTTGAACTATATAAAGACGTGACCGACAAGCTATCTCAGTCACCAGACTGCCATTCTGCGAGCCGGATGCAAAATGCCAGAGAACGACCAGAATCGATGTTTTGATTGTCACCAATGTTCGAAAAGGTATACTGAAATGCGGAGTTTAGTGTAAAACATGTAAAACGCCACCAGCAAAACCAGACGTACAGCTGTGATGAGTGTCAAGAAAGCTTTAAAAAAAGAGCCACCTGTTAGAACATCACCGACAGTATAAACACCATAATGGATTTACCTGTGATGTGTGCTTCAAGCGGTTTACCAGAAAAGATAATCGAGACCGACACGAAAACAAACACAGAGATGACACTTTGTTTCCATGCGATGTATGTGGTTTAAGATATCGAAGACAAGATAATTTGCATTTCCACCAAAGACAAAAACACCAGGAAAAAACCAAATTACTTCAGGAAGACCAAAATGTACAACCGAATATCACGAATTTCCCAGCCTCCTATCTGTTAAACTGTGGAGGAATGAAATGAAACAAATCTGAGTATTTATCGTATAGCTAACATGTGGATTTCGAACTGGGGTGTACAGAATACTGACTAGTGACCTTTTTCTCAACGAAACAGAAAAAGTTCTAGAATCCAATGAACAGAAGAAGACGATATTGATGTCATTCATGTTAACAAACCAACCGGAAGTGAAAAAAACCTAATTATGTAGATACACATGTCAGAAGTCACATTTTCCCTAGTAAGAAGCAAATCGCCTTCAAAAATGAATAAAAAGAACATGCTGCAACAAATAATGTCAGAAGGGGTAATGCAGCCTATCCTTCTTGGATAGCCAGTCACAAGCCTTGATATTATGGAGGTAAAGAAAAAACTGCAAAAAATGGTTAGGGTTAGTCATGAACAAAAACAACATTACTGAACAAACAACAGAAAAGTTAGGGTTAATACAAGGATAAGTGCAAGGTTAGGGTTAGGGTTAGAATAAAAACGAGACCAGTGAAAATACCAGAAGTAGAACGAGACCATAGTAGAAGATAAAACTAAAGTAGAAGGCAAAACCTAGGAAAGTACCTTGGATAGAGGTAGGGCGAGACCAATGACAACACTATAGACTAGTGAAGTCATAGCCAAAGGCGAGGCACTCAAGACGAGGCCAAAGGTCAGTGACACTCTTAAGTACAACACTATAACAAAAAGGTTCAGTCACTGAATTCTAGAGACAATGGTTAAGGTGTAGTTAAAAATAGATTAGGGTTAGTACAAGAATAAGTGTTAGGTAAAAGGTAAGTGTTCGGTCAGTGGGTAAGAGAGACCAGAGTTAAGGTGTAGTTAAAAACTGGACTAGAGTTAGTATTAGGACGAGACCAGTGGGCATTGACAGAAGTAGAAGGCGAGACCTAGGAAAGTATCCCGAATAAAGAAAGGGCGACCAGTAGGAAAGACCCGTGATAATACACAAGACAAGGTCAGACCAATGACACACTTAGCATCTCGTCAATAACGATTGCAGCGCCCTCTATATTAGCACAAAAATTCCCCCCTGAACTAATTTGCATATTTTACGAAAAATTAGGGGAAAATGAAAATATTTTACAAAAAATGCACTACGGGGCTCCTCACCAAAAGTGATCTGAGGTAACGTGTTCTACTACTCCAGAGGTAATGGAACGGCAAAAAAGGGAGACAAGGGAAACCTCTGTAATGACGGTGCCAAAACATTTAAGAAAAAAAATAACAATAGTATCTTTTGTATTTTATTTGAAATTGATGCAGAACATACGAACAAAAAGTTGTGGGAGCATATGTATAACTGATTTCATCTTCCACCACCCCAGTCATTCGGGTACGTTGGGATTTTCTTCGTCTGATCTATCCAAAAGAGATCGAAAAACACATCCAAATAGGCCTCATTCTTTGACTTTCATCTTGATATTGACAACAGAGTTAGCCTTCGAACTAAGCTGTATGACAAACGGGATGACTTCACTTTTCCAAAAGTCAGCTTCCCTATTCTCTGTAGCAACATCTCAACAGCGCCGGCATACGGAGATCATTCCCCATTCAAGGGCCTGTGGTCGATGCAGTGACTTACTTGGTAGAACCCGGTTGCTCACAAATAGGCTACTAAATCAATGGTATGTTACCCAAATCTTGAAGTCATCCCCAGAAGTTTTACGGTCGACATCACCATCTTGTGGACTGATATCTGTTTCCAAGATGACAACAGACCTTTCCTTTTAAAACCGTAAATAGTGTTTCCTCTACCGGATTTGAAATGTTCAACACCGCGGGTGTCTTATAAGAAGCAGGAGATGCTTACTCTACTGGCGAACCTGATCTCACCCATGTTTTTTAATGGGTCTGTGTTGCTCATCTTTGTATGTGTGTCTTCATTTTCTTTCTGTGTCGTTCTCAATTTATGTCTCTGTTTTTTTGTTATTCCGATGTTGCCATTTTCCTTAGATTATTTGTTTTAGATTGAGGTTTGGTTGTTACTTACTTGGAACAGGCATTTTAAAGAAATGATGGATTAAACTGGTTTTATGGCACGCCAAGCCTCCCCTCGTTGTTTATATATATATATTGAATCAATATTTAGTTAATTGTCCATTTCTTGATGGCGATGTTCCATTAGCGCCATCATATGGTGTTTACATATCTCAACTTGTTCGATTTGCTCGAGTTTGTAATAACGTTTGCGATTTTAATGAACGGATTCTTTTCATAACTGGAAAACTATTACATCAGGGTTTTCGCTATCATAAACTAGTTAAAACATTTACTAAATTTTATTATCGATATAACGACTTAGTTCATAAATACAATGCAACCTGTAAACATCTAATCAAGGCTGGTATTTCACATCCCTTATTTAACGGCAATGTTTATAAAAGAGTAAAAAATACTTAAACTCGCATAACAAACTTATAAAAACCTTTAAATCATCTAATTCATAATGGTTATAATAACGGTATGGTCGTCAAGTCATTACATACACAATGTATGGCCTTCTTTGGTATTAACATTGGTTTTTTGATAGGGTCTTTGCATTTGAACTAAACACATCCTAAATTTCTAAAATCTGTATTGCATGGACAAGGGTTTTGTTTTCCGGTATATGCATGAAATCATTATGCTAAACTCCTCACAGGAAAGGATCTTGGTGGGAGCTGTATACTGAAGGTACATAACTTACTTTGTCAGTTGGTAATGGGTCTGGAGCTGGCATGTCAGTTAACTATTAGTAGTCTCTTGTGATTTCATGTCATATTTAATTCTTTCAGTTTCATTTTTCACAATTGACTCAGTCCTGTTGCCAACTGAATTTTACTGTTGTTACGATTGTTTTTTTATTTATCACATTGGCTATAGGGGGAGGTTTGGCCCAATAAAACTAGTTTTTGTAGTTTGCGCCTGTCCTAAGTCAGGAAATTTATAAAGCCTTTGTGTGTCTTGTCTGTTTTCTAGTTAGTTTACTTTATGTCTACAGGAGTCTATGATGATGTTTATTTCACTGAACTTAATTACTCTTTATTTAAGGGACCGACTCCGACCTGCCGTTGGGTGTGGTATTTCCTCACCGTTCATTGAAGATCTTATGGTGGCTTTGAGTTGTTGTAACACATCTTTGGGTCGTTGTCTCTTTGACACATTCCCCGTTTCCCTTTTTTTCTATGATATTTTTTAGTTTTGATGTCTCGACACACTGAAAGGCAATTTTATTGAAATGATGGATGAAGAAACATATGCATTATATATTGTCATTTTGTTTACTTATTCATTGAAAACTAGTCAGTTGTTCTAGATCTTTGCAAGTATATTAGATGTCAATTCGTTTTGCTAATATATTCATTGAGTGAAGAATTTTCACTGTGCCGAAACACGTGACTTTTGCATGATCAACCGCACGGAAAAATGGCGACCTCCATGTCAACCTGAGTACTCTTGGTGGGAAAATTCAAAGGTAAGTGTAAAAACTATTGTCGTTTTCATATCCAGACACCGCGCACCATATGCAGCGTGATATTCTGATTTGTTAAGTATCTTACAAGTCACAGTATTTCTTAGATTTCAATGAGAACATTCATGGAATAGTACCGCTGATTCATAGATTTGTTATGATAGGTTTACACGATATCGTCAAAATTCATTTCTAGATCATTTACAAAGCCTATAAGAAGGGAGAAAATAATACCTGTTTACCTAAACACCAAGAAACTATCATCTATGAAAGTAATTTTGAGTAGAATCATTCCTAATTAAAGAAACGTTGATTTTTCGTAATTGATCAGTTTTCACGAAATAAATATACGTGATCAGGTTCACGGGTAAAACTCTTATTAAATTGAAAAAATCAAGATGTAATGTCATAGCACTATTATTTAACAGTAACTTTGTGGTATACATAAAATATCATGTTTAATAATCAGTAAAGCGTATTCTCCGAAAGCTTATAACGAGTTTTTATTACTGTATGAGAAAAAGATCAACACTTACACTGCAGCAGCCAAAACGTCGGAAAAAGGAGACGATACAAAAATCACTTTCTCGGATGAATTTTGGTACGTATATCAGTAGTATATTTAAGCAATAACAGAACGTTTGAGTAGTGGAGCCTATGAACAAATATTTCTGGCCGTCAAATCAAGATTGACGCCATCAGATATTCAAATTATTTATTTGTAGTAGAGTTGGCTATAGAGTTATCTTTCTTTAAATTCTGTGTTTTTGAAATTGACCAATAATTATTATATATCGTTTTAATTTTCATATTTTATCTAGTTAAAATTATTTAGATTCATTAAATAGAATAATTGATAAATATAATGGTCTTTAAATTCCTAATTTTGTTAATTTTAATTTCTATTTATAGAATTTACAGGGAAATATTTATTTTTGATATCTATATTTATATTGCTTTAGGGCTATATCTCATAGCCCAAAATAGGAGGTCCTCGAATTCCAAAAACCATCCCTTTGCAAAGTATTTCATATCTATTATAATTATAAAAGTTATACTTTACAATCTGATTCATTTCAAGCCAACAAATGGTTTAGTGAAATACCACATTCGAACTACTTAGCAGACGAGCTGATAAAGCCACACTTGGCGTCCGTCCGTTAGTCTGTCTAATTGTCATCACTGGCGTACGTCACAATCACAATCAAACGATTTCAGGTTGTATTTGTTAATTCATAACCGCACATTGAACCAGTCTAACCAGGTAACTTATTTATCCAAGGTGTGAAGTGGAATTGACGGTCACTTTTGAAAAAGTTTCTGTAAGCCATTAGAAAAGTTCATGCCGGGCCTTTTTTGAAATATAAGTTGTTAAATAACTTAAAAGGAACGAATATACTTTCGATGGATTGAATTTCGTTAAACCCTTCTTCTGTTTCGGTTTTTTGTTTATTTAGTATTGCTTAGGAGAAGATTTATATAGGCATTGCCTGTTATCTAATTCTATTGATTTAGTGATCAATAAAAAATTTGAAATCTAGAAATCTAGTTTGCTGGGTTAAAAAAAAGAGATTTTGTACACAACATTGGTAATTTTACTCGAACTCTGTGACTTAAAGACAATTTAATTCGTTGCTCCAACATGTTTTCCATCAGCTTTTTAATTCTTTTTTTATTTTATTTTGTTTTTAATTTTGATATTTTCTCTACAAAAGGTTTTATTCGCACTCGAAACACATGAGTTATCGAAATGGCTATTTACAGACCAACCTGAATTTAACCGCAATATTTGTATTATGTTGAAATGTTGTATTTTTATTAAAGAATTGAATGCAATCATTATTTTGTAGTTTTATTGGAGTGTAAAAGCATGGACCGTAGCGCATTTTGAAACACTTGCTTTCAATACTTATAATACATTCCATACATGGAATGCAAGTGTTTACGCAAGATAACTTAATGAAAATCGTGGATTATCTACCATTCCTTGTCTAGATTCCTCCGTCGTCTTTGTTTAATTTTGTCGTTGTCAAGGAGTCGCGTGTTGGAGTGAGTGAAATGATCGGAAGTACTCCTAACCAATCAAATACCAGGATTTCCATGCAAAGTAGAATGAATGTAATTATAATCCAGACAGCATTGATTTCTGTTTCTTATTCTTGTAAGTGAAACGCTAATAATTACATTTCATGAATATTTATTTGAATTCCGTCAGTTTGATAGGTGAACATCGATCACGTGGCATATCAATGTGAAGTTGCAATACCCATGAGACACATTTGACAACGTGATCACGTGGCGCATGAATTTGTAAAAATAGAATACCAATGTTCATGATGTACTTCCCAGTAAATAAAGTTGTTTTTTATATTTCGGTTTTAAAATGTAATTATAAGAATTGAATGCATTATTTTGAAGTCTCATAGGGACTATGAAAGGGTTGACCGGGCGCACATTTTCAACCTGAAGCGCTAACGCGCTTCATTAAAAATGTGCTTCGGTCAACCCTTTCATATCCCAATGAAACTTCAAAATAATGCATTCAATTCTTAAATGAATACCATGTAGACAGAGCGAAATTTAAATTAAAACAGAAAAATGGATAAAAAATCGAAACATTCAACAGACTATTAGTGACATTTATAATCAATGACCAAAGGGACAGAAAATTAAAAATATTTTGTAGTCTGGTATAACCTAGCTTACAATTATGATGCGGTACATTTCAATTTAAGTAAAATATAAAAGAATATGGAGTAAATGCACATGAGACCAAGTATCTGTTTATTTTTGTTAGAAGATATCTGAACATTGATTTATGGTTAAGTGAGGAAACCAGTCCTGGTCCACATGCCTGGTATTGCGGCGGCATTCATTTACACCTTCAAATACACTGGCAAGAGCTCCTATCTCAATAATCAATTCTAATGCACTTATGTTTGCAACTCTAATTTTGATTGGATGGTGTCAGAATTTTGAGAGGGTAAAATTCACGATTTACCGTCGTAACCAATAGCAACGTAATGGCGCAGACGCATACCAAACATCCTGTGATTTAAAAATCGATTTTTTTTCGTATTTGCATTAGAATAGAGATAACCAAACTGTATTTTAGAATCTTTAGGGGTAAATCTAAGATTTTACTGTCGCAAACATCCGCTGATGCATCGCAAGAAAACACGATTTACCCCCTCAGATCCTAAAATACAGTATGGTTATCTCTTAAAGATCGGGCTAATTGATACAACAAAGTGAAATCAAATAATATCTAGGATAATCTTCAAGCAAAGCTAATGGAAGAATCTTAGAATTAAGAAGCGCCTTTTTACATTAAAGCAATTCTACGTGCTATGTCCTATTCCTGATTCTTGTTTATGATCCCTGGTCCCAATATTAATAGAATGAATAACTATATCATGGGGGTAATAACAAAATTACAAAACAGAGTTTTCAAGAGCCGAAGATCACGAGACAAAAAGACAAATCAGGTGGAATTCACCGGAAAATTATCAACCGCAATGGTCCTGACTTAGTGTAGGCATTTCAAGAAGAATAGTGGGTAAAAGCGGTTTTATGGCATGTCAAACCTCCCCTCCGATTACGGATATGAAAATTCGTAGAAAAAAAAAAGACTTTTAGACCATTTAAGAATACAGATAACTAAATACAGATATGAATAGTACGTCAATCGTTCGAAGAACAATTGATAGGTCTTTCCCAAAGTTGCGTCAGAATGTTCTCATTATTCATAGGGAAAACCAACATTCTAAGCTTAATATGTACATTTAAAGACTCTTTAACGTGAAATACATTTTTTTTCAATGTGACCTTGACATTTGACCTTGACGTCATTTTGAAGGTCAAGTCTACCTGAACATTTTTTGTATTGAATATATGTTTGTATCTTCAATAGTATTTGAGCTATAGGCAAAAACCCTAAATTTGGACGTCGAAAATCAGTTTTTGGTCCGTAGTCCCAAAATGGTTGGTCCAATGATTTTGGACCCAATGCAACAAATGTAGATCTCAACAAGACACACGTTTTCTCCATTAAATTTCATCAGCCATCTGTAAGGGTTTCCGAGTTAATCCGCTAACAAGCCTAAAGGTCAAAATAAAGGTCACCGATGACCTTTGACCTTGACCTTTTTAAATAGCCCTTGGGGAACAAAGAACAATGGTGTAGGTCTCATGTCTCTATCACTTCCGGTTTGGGAGAAAATCATTGCTAAAAAAGTATCAAATTTTGCGGGGGCATAACTCCAGAATGGTCCATCGGACAATTTCGGACCAAATGTAACAAATCTTTGTCATGACTTAATGAACATTTTTCTATTTACCTTTCATCAGCTATCTTTTATGGTTTCCAAGTTCTTATGTAAAACATTACCGTAAAATAAGGGATGTGAAATACCAGCCTTGATTAGATGTTTACAGGTTGCATTGTATTTATGAAATAAGTCTTTGTATATTTTTATTATTAGGAGTAGAAATTATCATTTATTATGATAACCATAGTAACCATGGCAAGTATACTCACAACATTGATGATAGATCTTTGTGTATCCTTTGAAGACGATACTGAATTCGAAGGAACCTTAGATTTCTCAAATAGGGAACTGACAGAGGTGCCGAAGTTTCCCAACCCCCAAGTGTTTATATCATGTAAGTTACTTTATTCCATACAATTAAGCCATGACAATATATTCAATCCAAGTGTGTTTTATATAGACACAAACAGACTCCCACCATTACACTGAAGGGCCAAAGTTTCTTACTCTTTTAATGAATGCTTTCAAATGCTGCCACCTTTGCCACACCCGCCACACTCTATATTCGACTGTACATACTGTTACGACTATAAAAGTCAAAGTAACAATTAAATTATCAATTTAGATATTGATATGAGGACGAATGCTTGAAATCATCACTCCGTTTATTCTATAGTCGCAGGTACGAGTTTTGTTGACCAATACAATTAACTTAGAAGTCTCAAAATTTGTGACTGATGTTTTTATATTTGACGAGGTCTAGCATTTAATCATTTCGACAAAGCTATTACACTTGACGTTTTAACTTTGCAAATATCATTTCTCACATTGATGGTGCAAGCATAGAAAGAAATGTTTCTGTCGACTGAAAATAATTTTCGTAGCGTGTAGAAGAACTGATAGGCATTGACTCAACACTGAAAACAGTGCTGAGTAAACTCTAGCTAGTCATTCTAAATGTTACCAGTGTTAGAAATGACTGGTTAATGTTGAGAAAGATCGGTGTACTTTAGGGTCAGTGCTGATCAGGTCTTCTAAAACCCATCTGTGTTGACAACGAGCGAGCGGTGTTCAGCAAACTGGTATTAGTCTGATTCAACGCTGCCTGTGTTTTAAAAGACTGTGAAGCAGTAAGAAAGAAGGACTGTCGATTGTTTGGCCAACGCTAAACAATCCTGCATTGTAGTGGACAGTATTGTGTATGAATATCCAGTGTTACAAGATCAACGCTAAGAGGGCACATTAGCATTGACCCAACACTACACATTCCTTCTCATTACTACATTGTCCTTTAAAAAACCGGTAGCGGCCAATCCTTTTAAGTGCAAAATAGTGTTCAAGATGACAACCATGTACTGAGCCAATGCCAGCCTTTCTCAACGCCACCTGTGTCGTAAAGGACAGTCACTCAATAGGTACTCCAACGAAGAATTTTTTAAGCACATTTTGATGATTGATCAATTTTCAATGCACAAATACACAATGATGACATGGTGCATGAAGACGCACGTTAAGTGTTGTATTTAAATTACAACCTATACCTTTTAAATGCAAAGTTTCAAATAATTTCATGAATGCACGTAGGTGCACGCCAATTTTAACTTTTACGTGTTTTTGCAGTTTTCTCGAATTTTGGTCCTAATTAATCGTAAATAGTGGTCAAAGCGTCGTAACTCCAAATAATTTTTGAACCAGTTTCTCCTTAGCTCTTATAGAACTGGTAAATGCGAAGAAAATAAAATACCGGAAGTGGACTAATTGTAATTTTTTAATGATGTTAATTTATCCTTAATCTTAATTTTTAGGAGATAAAAAGTTTAATGTCTAATTATTGAAGCAGATAGCTTTCTTTTTGTACCGTTATATTCATTCAATTCGAACATTCAATGTTTTCGTTGGAGTACCTACACTCAATTGTGTTATTTCACCAGAGAAGTTATTGAAGTGATGGTTTTTTGTACCTCCCTAAATCATTGCCATACATATAGATTATTGATTGATTGACTGATTGGTTTATTATCCCCGCACTTTCGAAGAAAGTTCAGGGATAATGTTATATCCCCGTCTGTCCGTCCGTCCGTCCGTTCGTCACACTTTTCTTGTGACTCAAACTCCTCCTACATTTTTGGATTTAGGGATTTAATTTTGTTGTAGAATTGTTGCATATAGTCTGCGGATGCGCAATAAGCTTTCGGATTTTCGATATTGGTCTTGGTGCAAACAAGAGGCCCCATGATGTCAATTTTTACACATGTGGCATGTGACACAAACTCCTCCTACATTATGGATTTAGGGATTTAATTTTGTTATAGAATTGTTGCATATAGTCTGTTGATGCGCAATAAGCTTTCGGATTTTTGATATTGGTCTTGTTGCAAACAAGAGGCCCCATGATGTCAATTTTAACAAAGACTCAAAGATGTGGATTAGACACATGTGGCATGTGACGCAAACTCCTCCTACATTTTTGGATTTAGGGATCAAATCTTTATGCAGAATTGTTGCATATAGTCTATAGATTTGCAATAAGCTTTTGGAATTTTGGTTCCGGTTCCAACTTTGGTAAATTTCCTGAAAATGTCAAAGACACTTATTTTTTTTTAATTTTGGCATATTATCTTATATTCTGACAAGTGTTTGGTAAAAAACAAAATTCTGATAACTAAGATTCTGAAAGGCAGTTCCAATTTTGGTAAATTTCCTGAAAGTCTCAAAGACCACTTATTTTTTGGAATTCTACCTAGCAACCATACTTAAAATGTTTGGGTAGCTTAGGACAACCATTTGTATAAATTGGATTTCAAAAATATTTGATTCCAATTTTGGTAAATTTCCTGAAAGTCTCAAGACCACTTATTTTTTGGAATTCTACCTAGCAACCATACTTAAAATGTTTGTTTAGCTTAGGACGAAGATTTTTATACACTGGATTTCAAAAATATTTGATTCCAATTTTGGTAAATTTCCTGAAAGTCTCAAAGACCAATTATTTTTTGGAATTCTACCTAGCAACCATACTTAAAATATTTGTGTTGTTTAGGACGAAAATTTTCATCAATTGGATTTAAAAAATATTTGATTCCAATTTTGGTAAATTTCCTGAAAGTCTCAAAGACCACTTATTTTTTGGAATTCTACCTAGCAACCATACTTAAATTGTTTATTTAGTTTAGGAAAAACATTTTCATCAACTGGATTTCAAAAATATTAATTCCAATCTTGATCTTGGTAAATTTCCTGAAAGTCTCAAAGACCATTTATTTTTGGAATTCTACTTAGCAACCATATATCCTAGAATTCTTTTGGTAACAATAATGACTATCAATAGGTAGATTTAAAATAAAGTGAAAAAAATATGCCAAGGGTGTAAAACAACTGTTTTCTGTGTCAAACAGGCAGTGCGGGGATAGCTGTCGTTTCCGACATCTTGTTTATTGTTGTAAAATGCTAAAGACAGTGCCAATTAAAAAGTAAAAATCTTGTTTTTATGGAAAAAAATTCATTTAGATATCTGAAACACAGGAAGAGGTATGATAAGGCCTCTTTTTCGAAAATACAAAGTAAATTAATCAATTATCACTCTTAAGATGGTCTGACAGATATCAGTAATCATAGTTTTAAATTCTGTCTCATATTTTCGTACTAGGCTCTCAAACTTAGTGTGAAAATCTTTAAAATCCCTCATTTTGACATTTTCTCATTAATATTTAGATATGAGCGAAAGCCCTACCCAAAAAGATCTTTTGCTATGAGACTTATTTTAAAAGATATTGATGTGGTTAAAATATCTTTAGGGGTAAGGCTGTTGCTCACATTTAATTTTAATGAAAACTTCATACAAAATGGCCATATTTGGTTATATGGCATGTCATGAATGACATTTCTGTATAAAAGTGTATAGATTATGTTACTATAATCATTTTGGCAAATAAATCAGTGCATTTTCGGAGAGGTTAAATAATTTTTATATTTTTGCAATCTTGGGGGTCATTTTCTTATTGCTTACCAAACCTCCTCCTTTGTCCTTCTATTTGACTATTTTTTACTCAGATTTACACTTGTTTAACCTTAATAATTTCCTAGCTAAGCATTGCCCCTCGTGTCTTCTAAGCAGCATCTCAACATTGAAAACAAAGTAAGTTGATTGCCTCTGCTCTACTCTAGTTATTTCTTTCATTGCATTTAAAAACTTGGATAAGTATAACAAGAATGCAATTGTTCTACGGAGATCTTAACCACAACAAGACAACAGAACTCATTACTGGTGTATTTGATGAAGTTGTAAATTTGTCTGAATTTAGCTGTTTAAAATACAATGCATATCTATGAGTTAACCACCAGCCCCGTAGGTACGATTTTGATGGTCGTGTGAAATTTATACCCTGCTGTTTCTTTGGATAAAGTTTTGATACTTTTTTATATCAATTTATTTCATTCAACCCTTTTCAATAAAGCTGGGTTTCCCCATTTTCGGCACCGATTACATTGAATGAAACTTTGTTTACTAATTTTGTGAAACAACGGCAGTAGAATACCGAAGGAACAAAAGAGTGGAATTTACAAAAATCGAAGTCCAAAGAGGACACAGAAAACAATGACGTTAAGCACAGAAAACAATGACGTTGGACAGATACAAAGCACAGAAATAGAAAACACAACATTCAAAAACAAGGCACTCACAGTGTGAACTCCCATGAAAATTAGATTGACATCAGGTGCTCCGGAAGGGTAAGCATGTCCTGCTCTGTTAACAGCACCCGTCACACTGTTAGTAAACTTATTCTGTTATCTTATAATTAAAGAAACATAAATTTAGGTAGAATACGCACATAGGTGTACATTTTTGAGAACACAATTTTATACTATTTTTTTTNTTTTTTTTGGGGGGGGGGGGTCTCTTTGATTGGCTACCATTAAATTTCTATGAATCATTGTGGCTGACTGGTATATAGTAAGCAGTCGACAAACACAAATCAATCGTTTCGTTTTCATGTGATCATAAGATAATTTGTTTACTTGTATATCACAATTATTGCATGAACTTGAATATTACCAAGCTACTCTTTCTTGTGTTTTTTAATGGAAACAGAAGGAAATCACGAAAAAAAATCGCAATGAAATTTTTGCAATACAGTTGGTTTGACGATTATAACATGCTTGGTTTGATATCAATTTGTACCCCCTCTTTTCTATCCGACAGACACCTCAGCCACAACCTGATTTCACCCCCCCCCCCCC
>MJUU01070380.1:0-19310 GCA_002080025.1 Modiolus philippinarum
TAAAAAAAGTAAATGTAAAATATGAAAGAAGTAATAAAAAAAAAATAATAATAATTAAATACAATTAATTAAAAGGATGTTAACATAATTGTTTGACGCTGGAAAAATATTTTTTTTTATTTTTAGTTACTGTTGGATTTCATTTGGTCACGTTCGTTAAGACCGTTGGGTTCTATGGTACAAAGCTGATGGACCCAAAAATTCTCTCGCAAATCCCTTGTTAAGTCATCCCATAGATCGTTTTCTTCAATGATATGTACTTTGATATCTTCAAAAGTATGTCCTGTCAATTAGAGATGGCGCGTGACAGGACAGTTTCGTTTTTATTATGAAATGAACGGTGGTTTTTTAACCTGATGTTGAAACAGGTGGTAGTTTGTCCAACATATTGTAAACTGCATGAAACACAAGTCAATAAATAGATGCAGTTTTTGGTTTTGCAGGATACAGGTGAGAAAATTTTATAAGTTTCTTTGGTGACACTACTTTTAAATGTGTCGCCAATGACTGCAGATTTACAGCACTTACAGTTGTTACGTTTGCAAGTATTGTAACCACCTGGTAATTGGGGTTTATTCTTTATTTTGGATTTTACTAGAATGTCTCGTATGCTCTTTGGTTTTCTATAGGCCATAACTGGTATTTCTGGAATTTGTTTTTTTTAACTTGGGATCTTTCTCGATCAAACTCCAATTCTTACGAATTATAGATGGTAGTACTTGGCGACTGGGATGATAAGTTACAACCAGGGGTGTTCTTCTATTTTGACGACTATTATCTTTGTACACAAGCAAAGTGTTGCGGTCAATATCACTAGCAAATATGTTATTATCTTGTTTGGCCATTTTGATCTTATCACGATCTTAACAAGCTTAACACAATTCTGCTTAGACTGTGTAAGATATTCAGTCATATTTCAAAATAATTGCTTCTAAAGACGTTCAAAACCTGTTCAGTTTATCAAGTTCAAACAAGATAAATGCATTCAAGGGTGATTCAGATGTGCTAAGTTTGTCCAAATTAAACAAGATCAAATCGGGCTCTTGTTTGATCTTAACAAACTTAATTCGTCTTGATCGTCTCTGAACGCAATTAACAACTAAATCTTATTTATCATGTTTATTCTTAACTAATCTTAACACGTCTTGATCGTCCTTGAAATCAAATATCTTGAAAACCTACTTAAAATCTTACATTGTCTTAACAAAATTGTTGTAAGCCTGTCAAGATGATGATAAGATCAATATGGCCAAGCAAGATCAAAACGTACCTGCTGGTGTATTGTTCACTTTTTCAAAAGCACTGTTGATATTTTTGTCATTCCAACCCCTATTGAGCAGGTGTTTTTGGCTACTATGGATGTATCGTCTTTATATACTAATATTCCAAAAGATGAAGGTATACGTGCCTGTGAAAAAGCATGGAACTTTTGACAAGATAAAAATTCTCCAACCGAGTGCCTTGTCAAATTACTCACTCTTGTTCTGGAGAACAACAATTTTGTATTCAACGAGCAACATTATTTGCAAGTTAACNAACAAGATATCTTGTCTACAGCTCCATTCAAACCAATTTCTTGGTTGCGTTTCATTGATGATATTGACATCAAATGGAATGGAACAAAAGAATAACTTGACCAATTTTTTCAACATTGTAACAATTTTCATTACTCCATCAAATTTACATATGAGTCCTCAACAAAGAAGATCAGCTTTCTTGACACCACTACAACCATTGTCAACGGTAACATCAAAACTGATCTCCATACAAAGAAAACCGACAAGCATCATTTTTTATCCCCGAAAAGCTGTCACCCTAAACATTGTTCTCACAGTATTCCTTATAGCCAGGCCATATGAGTTAAACGTATATGTTCGGAGGAACACCGAAAAAACCACCGTTTACAAGAACTAAAAAAAACACCTGCTAAATAGGGGTTATAATCAGTGCTTTTGAAAAAGTGAACAATATTGACCGCAACACTTTGCTTGTGTACAAAGATAAGAGTCGTCAAACTAAAACAACACCCCTGGTTGTAACTTATCATCCCAGTCTCCAAGTACTACCATCTATAATTCGTAAGAATTGGAGTTTGATCGAGAAAGATCCCAAGTTGAAAAAAAAACTTTTCCAGAAATACCAGTTATGGCCTATAGAAAACCAAAGAGCATACGAGACATCCTAGTAAAATCCAAAATAAAGAATAACCCCAATCACCAGGTGGTTACAATACTTGCAAACGTAACAACTGTAAGTGCTGTAAATCTGCAGTCATTGACGACACATTTAAAAGTAGTGTCATCAAAGAAACTTATATAATTTTCTCACCTGTATCCTGCAAAACCAAAAACTGCATATATTTATTGACTTGTGGTTCATGCAGTTTACAATACGTTGGACAAACTACCACCTGTTTCAACATCAGGTTAAACAACCACCGTTCATTTCATAATAAAAAACGAAACTGTACTGTCACGCGCCATCTCCAATCGACAGAACATACTTTTGAAGATATCAAAGTACAGATCATAGAAGAAAACGATCAATGGGATGACTTAACAAGGGATTTGCGAGAGAATTTTTCGGTCCAACAGCTTTGTACCTTAGAACCCAACGGTCTTAACGAACGTGACCAAATGAAATTGAACAGTAACAAAAAATAAAAAGAAATATTTTCCAGCGTCAAACAATTATGTTAACATCCTTTTAATTAATTGTATTTTATTATTATTTTTTTATATTATTTCTTTCATATTTAACATTTACTATTTTTAGCTTTCTATGTCATAAAGAACGACAATATCTATGTTTCAATTTTCATTGTTAGTGTAATGGTACCAACAAAAATATTTTTATCGCACATGCAAACACGTGCGTAGAGAATTTATAATCAGCCTGACGAAGCCTGTGGAAAGGCGAAAATTTGCTGTCAGTTTAACATCAATTTGCATTTTAGTGTCGTTATAATTATTTGATACAGATACTTATATTATTCCTATTTTTATATAATTGTATCAGCCTTCTGTTGGCAGATCCGATATTCTAATTAAACAAGGTTGTTGATGTTGCTATTTTAAGACAAATATATATATATATATATATATATATATATATATATATATATATATATATATATAATATATATATATGTGTGTGTGTGTGTGTGTGTGTGTGAATTTTCCTTTTCTTGCCACTAGTTGCTGAACTGGACACATGAAAACAATGCATGTGTCTTTTCCTTTACATTAAGCAATTTTTCTATGTAATTCAAAATTGCAAAAGCCTTTGTTACCAGAAAGAGGTGAATGAATAAATGCAATTTTTAATCACGAAATTCCAAAGTTACTGTGAAGTTGGTTCCTGTACACGGTCATTTCGACAACTTATTTCTGTTCAGTGCAGATCAAATCAAAATGTTTGAAAACCCATAAACCGAATCATGTAGAAAGAGGATAACATGTAACATCTACAATGGCGGAAATTACAATCACATACCATAATCTGGAAGGAAACTACACAGAAAAAAGAAAAACAAGACAAAAGACAAATGTAGACAACGATAGGAATTCGGGACGGTCGGACTTTATATCGGCAGTAGCAAAAACCAGCGGTAGGGTTGAGCCGATTTATGGCTACCCAAACCTCCCCTTTAGCTGTCCCTTTTCATTTTAGTATAATAAATATTTGAATAAAACCCAATCAAGGTAGACAATGAACTCCATGACCACAATTTTGAAAGGGGAGAAAGTGACAATACGTAATTTTGAAAGATGGGTCAAGGGTTTCTCGCAGCTAAACTGCCTGATGGATAACGACGCATAGTCTCCTGGTAAAACACTGTTACATTACGGACGAAAAATCAAACTAAAAAATTACTGAAGGGTTTGGTCAAGAATCATCATATATTTCAGTAGACATCGGCAGTATCAGTTAGAGACCTGTATGGGTGTAAAATTTTCAGGTCAGTTGATCTCAAAGCCAATTTTACGGATGCAAGCAGAGTATCTTGTCGATATCCCCTATTACGTAAAGAATGTGAGTTAGGTCCCAGCTCTTCTTGATCTTGAATAGGTTTTTAGCATCTCTTAACAACATTTCCGTAAAAACGAGGATTAGAAATACATGTACCCACAGAAATAAGCTGCTTGCGAGTAACACCATATTTAGATATCGAAAGTTTAAATATATTATAGAACTTCTCACAAGTATTTAACGACTTATGAAATGTGCAAAACTGTTGTAAAAGTTTGGCTCTGAAAGTAAGGTTACATTCATTAAACTCGTCAAGAGTAAAACAATACATAGGAATCGCACTAGTTGAGAAATATACACCCCGTTGGATGGAGCTAGATGGATGTCTCCGTCAAGGAAAGGGATATTAGAAATAGTGAAATTAGAATCATCACTTTTATTATACATGTGTATTTTAGTTTGTACTTTATCAGAGTCAATAATGATAGTTAGATCCAGAAAAGGGCAGTATCTTGAGTCATTGTTAGCTTTATTTAATTTCAGATCTTGTGGTTAAATGATGTCTATATATTCTTGGATTGTCAAATGTAAGGTTATCGTCTATAACATGCTGTTATCATTGAAAATAGAAATAAGTCTATCACTTCATTAAGTCTTGTTTGTAACACAACAGAAAAGATCTGCAATGAGAGGTGCACAGTTTGTACCCATGGGAATACCTATGATCTGTTGATGAAAAGCGTTGCCAAAACACACACTTATGTCTAGAAGCTAAAAGAGAGAAAAGTACGAATATAACCTAAATATAAAGCCAAAATTAGCTAAGGACAGAGCTATGCAAGAAGGAGGTTCTCCTTCGATTCAACATTTTTTGTTAAATTTAAATACTAAAGTTTCCAAATAAAATCGGTCTTCAGGCCTGAAAAAAGTACTGGATTGCCGAATACCTTTAGGTGCCAGCAGTCTACCAGCACAGTAATCGGTCCAGTGGTGATACATAACCAAATACCGAAATGTTAGCATTAGTGTTAAGTGTTGACATAATTTGTTTTATCCATGCTTTCAGCTGATGAATGTGGACGAGGTATGTTAAGTTGCTCACAACCAAGTCCAGTAAGATGTGTGCCGTTATTCAGGGTATGTGATGGGATTAAAGACTGTCTAAATGGAGAGGATGAAATGATTTGTCATTGTAAGTATATACGTATCATTAAATGCTGGCAATATTCTTGAAAATTGAGCTAGGTAATTCTGCATTATACTTGGTGTGACTTTAACGGTTTTTTCCTGCATTCGAAGCTAATGAATATACACAACATAGATTCCGTATAATAGAGCAGGACATGCTTACCGTCACTCTGAGTTTCATAGGACTTCACACTGTAGGTACCTTTGTTTTGAATGGTGTGTTGTTTTATTTCTGTGCTTTTTAGGTATCACTCGTCGTGGTATTCTGTTTTCTCGTTTTGACATGTCTTTGGAATTCGATTTCTGTAAATACACTCATTTGTGCCTTTTGGTATTCTATTGACGCGATTTTAAATATGAAAAGGGTTATTGGTTTATTTGTCTTGTTCTAAAAGCAATTTGAGCAGCATTTCTTTTTTTTTTGGAGGCTCCGAAAATCGTTCATTTATATGCAATTTTAAAAGGCAGAGACGTGGAGGAAAAGTAAGAGAGACCAAACTCGTCAATTTAAAACGAACAATTTAAGGACAATGGCAACATCGGAAAAACAAAGAAACCAAGACATAACATGAACACGGCACAGGGAAGTAAATAAGACACAAACATACAAAAATAAACAACACGGACCTAATAAAAAATACCATGGGTGAGATCAGGTGTAGCGGTAGAGTAAGCATCCCCTGCTTCTTATACAACAACCGCCGTAATCAACATGTCAACTCCGGTAGTAAGTCAAATACATAAGAGGAAAAATAGAGAAAGGTCTTTTGTCTTCTGGAGTACCGATATCCCATAGCATTAAAAAAAACGTGATGTCGACCGTAAAGCTTCTGTAGTAAAGTATGATGAAATGATAAATATGACCTGCAATTTACTAAAATCCTTTGAGATTATTAATCTTCCTCTCCTATTCCGGATATTGCAAAAATGTTTCAAAAATTAATATCAATTCTTTATGAGACGATTACGTCAATAACACATCCATGACCGGTAAATACATTGATGTAGCATTATTCGAAATCAAGCAACGAATCACACTCAAACAGACCCTAAGGACCGTCTTGACTAATTATGAACAAAACCCATCGTTTAAGGCCTCATGATGAATTCAAGAATTAAGAACAACAATTAAAGCATTTTCAATTGATTTTTTTTCTACGACTTTTTTGCAGAGACTTTGTATCGTGTGCATTTACTTAATATCATTTCATTGTTTTTCTTTTCTTTCATATGCATTAACTCCGTATTATTTCATTGTATATTTTTTTATCTTTATCGCGTCACATTTTCTTTTCATATTTTTTTTAAAAGAAAAAGAAATATTCGATAGTTTATCAATAAAAATGTGAGTTATGAATTTTTTCTTAATATTTCAGATATATCATGTATATTTCACTTGTTCGTGAGAGAATTGCTCATTTGAATACACTATCATATATTTAATTTTTCAAATTTCAAAGTACGATTGTAAGAAGACTTTTCGGGTTGATTAAATGTTGATTCGAGACACTGGATCGACAAGAAAAAATCAATGCAGCATTGTTCAATATTTAACACTCTTTCCTTAGCTAGAACCCGAGATTACTATGAGGTATCAGCAAACATCATTACTGAAGGCCCCATGGTACGTTCAAGATGAAGAGCAACAATAAACGCACTGTTGACACGATGAGTGACCGGTGTTTGTTCAATTGTTGGGATTGCCATCTTTTAGTCTTTTTGGCAACGGATGACAGTGATTGTAAAAGATACATTGATGTAGCGTTATTAGATATCTAGCAATAAATTGTCGTTGGTAGGGGCAGCATTGAACAACTATGAGGCATGAGTTCACTGTTGAAGGCCCATTGGTAACTTCAAGACGTCGAACAATAATAAAAACTTTGTTTCATGTGACAAATACTCCATTTCTCTCCATTGTTTATTTCATTACTTTACCATGTATTTGAAGAGACTTTTACTGTGCATTAACTATAGCATCATTCTATGTTTTTTTATTAAACACCATTAAAATTACTTTTACAAGAATTTATTTCTCTATTCGCATGCTTCTAGTGCTGTCGCTTTGAATGCAAAACAAACTGCGAATTCTTTATTTACAAAATAAATTACTACAGTAATATATTTATTTATGACAATTCAACACTTTTGCGACGTTGTAAACTTTTCATTTTATTTTGTTATTTTCTCAAATTCAGTAAATACATGTTTTTGCCTTCATCAAGAACATTGGCAAATGAATACCGGCGCAAAAAGGAAAAATTCTAAAAAAAAAAACAAACAAAAAAAACCCAAAAAACAAAACATAGTAATTGATAACAAATGGGGTACAAATTGATACAAATTGATACAAATGAGGTAACCTTTCAAAGAGAAACTAATAAATAAAAATGAACACAAACGCAGCAAAAACCGAAGCTCTCGGAGAATGACTAGTCTTTTTGTCGGGAAGTTGATGACATCGATTGTAAGAACACTTTGCCAGTTAAGTTTATGTTTGTTGACGATCCCGCATCCATGGATCGAAAAAGACATTGGTGTAACGTTGGTCAGCAATTAACAATGACAATGAATTCCGCTCAAACCGGTGCTAAGGACCGTCTTGAACTTGCTATGAGGTATGAGTAATGCTCATTGTTGAAGGCCTCATGGTGGCTTCAAGATGATTTACAACAACAACAATAAAGGCGTTGTTCCATTGCTTCGTTTTACCATGTATTTGTAGAGATTTTGTCTCATTTTGCATTTACTCCATATCCCTTCATCGTTAATGAACCCCAAACTTGGAATTAAAGTTGACTCGACCATCTATGCTTACTTTTCATAAAAATGTATTACTCAATTTAAGAAAGAATAAAGCATTTTGACTCTATTATTTGACTTTGCACGGTCAACATAGCGTGTCTAATAAGAAACAGGAGATGCTTCTGTTCTATATCTTTATGTGTTTGTGTCTCCGATGCCTACTTTTTACTATTCCTTTTGTACAGACGTGTCGGTTCTAACCTCTTTAATTTCTACCTTTGATATATTCGACCTGCGTCATTATTGAAAACTAAGACCTTAAATGATAAATTTCGTATTCAACAAAAAAGTTGAAAAATGATACAGCTATAATTCTTTAGTTTAGCGTAAAAGAAGTAGTATGCACTGTCAGAAAAACATATTTCCGTTCAGCCTTGAAAAAGAAAATAGGCAATATTATACACCAAAATTTAAACCAAAATATGAGAATGAATAATTTCTCTAATTTCTAGCAAATTTAAACATCTCCTGAAGATTTATTATCGAAATGATAACTGACATGTGTGTAAATTTGATCTGCTTTGCGATAATCATATAGATGTCTCGAGTCAGTTTCTAGAAAGAATGCAACAGGATGTTAATGAAATTAACACCTGCATCATTGTCTAGCAAAATGGTATTTGCCTTTTTTTACTTAAATTACTCAGTTTATTGGTAATATAACATTTTTATTGAAACACTCAACATCCCTTTTAATGAATGCCGAAATCTTACTCATAACAACGATGGTGGCAACAAAATGGCGGCAAATTTGAGAATGGAGACCACGGAGATCAGTTTACTTCAAATAAATTCGGTAGAAATTAGAGAAACAATTCCTAACATTGTTTTTAAGTTTCAAAATCTCAAAAATAAAATTTTCACATTTTAAAATTCTCGGTAAACCTCGAATTTTAAAATGTAAAAAAAATTAATATCTGGAGTTAAGAAATATACCTAATAAACTGGAAACAATGTTAGATACTATATTTTCAGGCTTAGATACGAACACTGCACGAAATATTATCATCCAATGTAACAAAACGTTTTTACGAAAACTATCTAACTGCTTTACGAATTTTAGTTTTGTAATCAAAATCTAGCATTCTGTCTATTTTTTAAAAGAAGTGTGTACATGTATCTGGAAACAGTCTGGATTCAATGCCACATCACAGGAATAAATTATAAACTTGAAGGTCAATAACTAAAATGATTTTATGCATCTTTATTTAAGTATTTGTCCTGGATGTGTTATATTTTCAGATGTTTTGACAGAAAACAGAACAGTGACAGGTAATTTCATCAACAAATTTTATTCGACTTGGACTTTTTTGTCATATTTGTTATTCTGTGCTTGCGTCCATAGTCGCCTGCATATTAAGTATTGAGGTATTGAGAAAATATGATGACGCGTCCCGCCTTTGTTAAAAATAAATGGATTGAAGATATTTTGAAAACCATTATGTCCGGTATTATAAAGATAACTATATTGAGTCACCTCTTAACCTGTCTGTAAATAGAATTGGGATAAAATTGAAGGATCTTGGTGAAAAGGTGTGTTTGTACCTGTTGACAAGGCTTCAAAAAATACAATATCGATGTCCAACAGTACGACCTGGATAAATCAACTACTTTTAAAACTACAAATTGAAAAAAACGTATTCCAAACATCATTATAAGGATACAGAAATACTTAAAGTTCCACCTAAGAGAACACCTTGCCTACCATGTACTGATTCCTAAGCTTCACAAAAATCCCCTCAAATATCGTTTTATTTCGGCATCTAGTCAGTGTTCTACTACTAATGTATCAATCAATTTAACTCGTTACTTTTTGTATAAAGGAGTTGGTTATTGAATACTATGAAAAAACTTATCAAATTCTGGTGTTAATTACTTTTCAAGTCTGAAAACTTCTTTTTTATTTTTAGATAAACTACAATCAATAGGCCTGTAAGTTTCGTTTCATTTTAGAACTTCCGGGACCAAAACTTGTACCCGGAAGTTGCATTTTAAACAAAAACATATGACGTTTAAAGCAGAAAATATGAACGTCATAATCCTGCAACGTCATATTTTGGCGGGAAACGTTTTCAAACTGCAATTTTATCGTGATTTTTCGGTGTCACGTGACGACACTTACAGACCCTATTCAAAGACCAGTCTCATCTATCAACAGTTTTTATTGTTCCACACTTTATGCTACCATTCCAGATAGTAAGTTGATTAAATCCAAATTTGGACCATTTATAAATAACAAAATACCGAAGTTACTGTAAATTTAAATATTGAATATGCGCAATTCGACAACTTACGTCTATTCAGTGCAGATCAAGTCAAAACTTTGAAAATCCATCAATCGAAATGTGTGTAAAAGCTGAGAAAGAGCAAATTACCAAAAGGATATTAAAGGGAAAGCTAAATCAGCTTAGGACAGAGCAAAGCAATAGGGGATACTCTTCAGGTTTTTTACCAAATTTCTTAAATTCGATATTGCAAGTTTTGAAAGAAAATCGGTTTTCGGAGAACACCGAAGTACTGAATTCAGGATTGGTAAATACCGTCGGGGACTTACAGTCCTTCATAAGTGGCATCGGCCACTTAAATGGTCTTTTAAATTTTCTGGTCTGCAGTTCATTTTTTCTATCAAAAAGCAAGGATTTTTCTGTAATATAACAAATAGCAATTATTGTGCCTGCAGATGTGATATGATTAACATTAATGCACTCAGTCTTTTGCTTGACAATATTTTTGTTCGTTTTTACAATACTTTATGAACAAGTAATATGTATTTCCATGGGAAAAATGAGCACCTTTCATTGCAGTTCCTTTTTTTGTTCTATTACGAACGAGACTTCATGAAAAAAAACTTCAAAATGGAACCTTGCAAAACTTATTTCTATTTTCAATGATGAAAGCAGGTATAATGACGATATCCTTACTATTGACAATCCCCAGTTTTAAGATTATGTAGACATCATTTACCCACAACAACTAAAACTAAATAAAGCTAACAATGATTCTAAGTACTAAATTTTCTGGATCTAACTATCATTATTGACTCTGGTAAATTAAAATATATAAAATATCTTATATCTTATAAAATTGATGCTTTTGATTTCACCATTCTTCCTTCCCTTTTCTTGACCTTGACGTTTCTCTAGCTTCCTCATACGGGGTTTACATTTCTCAAGTGATACGATTCGCACGCGTTTTAATGAACGTAACATTACTATCACGCCAAACGTTTACAACAGGATTCTAGATAGGTTTCATAAGTTGTTTAAAACACTTAAAAAGTTATAACAAATATGAATATTTAATGTCTAAATATGGCGTTACTCGCAAATTACTTGTTATTAAGGGCATTTCTAATCCTCGGTTTTAAGGAAATGCATAAAAAATGCCAGAAACGGATTAAAAATCAAGAAAAGCTAACGTACATTTATTTCGTAATAGGGGATATCAACAAAATCATCTGCTTGCATCAGTAAATTAGCTTTGGGATCTAGTGATCTGAAAATTGTAGATACAAACTCAAGTCTGACAATTGGCTTGATGAATACCCTCGGGTAACTCTTTTCAACCAGCAGTGGCATCATTTGCATTGGAATTATTATACTAATATTACCTTTTGGTATCCCCTCACTGGAAACAGCAAATTATGTTTTAATCAATTGTTTTAACGATGAGATGACGATGTAAAAAATAGACTCTTAACCGAATAACTAACAAGTATTTCATGAAAAAGTGATTGAAACCAGACCTAGATCTTACCTAGCCTAGGTAAAAGGCAGAATGCCTGAATGTTTCTATGGCCGCTTAAATGTATATGACCAATGTTATATTTTTTATGTTTATTATACCCCCGCTCCCCATGGGGGATAGGGCCGCGGTATACTGTTTTCAGTCTGTGTGTACGTGCGTGCGTGCTTGCGTGTGTGAGTGCGTGTGTGCGTGTTTGTGTGAGTGCGTGTGTGTGTGGGTCCGTCCATAACACATTTCGTCGCATTTATCTCAGAAATGGTAAAAGATAAAAATCTGAAATTTTGTCACAAGCTTTATATAATCATGCCATCTTGTGGGATGCATTTTTGGACCAATCAGAATACTACTTCCTGTTTACCGACTTTGGTCAATTTTGACACTTGTAGCATTATAGAGTGAATTTTCGTCAAAGTTTTCTCAGTAATGGTAAATGATACAAAGCTGAAATTTTGTCAGGAGCTTAACAAGGTCATGCCATATTGTGGGATGCGTTTTCCGACCTGTCGGAATACTGCTTCCTGTTTACCGACTTGGTCAATTTTGACACTTGTACCATTATAGAGTGAATTTATGTCAAAGTTTTCTCAGTAATGGTTAATGATACAAAGCTGAAATTTTGTCAGAAGCTTTACATGATCATGCAATATTGTGGGATGCGTTTTCTGATCTGTCAGGATACTACTTCCTGTTTACCGACTTGGTCAATTTTGACACTTGTAGCATTATAGAGTGAATTTTTGTCAAAGTTTTCTCAGTAATGGTAAATAATACAAAGCTGAAATTTTGTCGAAAGCTTTGCATGGTCATGCCATATAGTGGGATACGTTTTCTGACCTGTCGGAATACTACTTTCTGTTTACCGACTTGGTCAATTTTGACACTTGTAGCATTATAGAGTGAATTTTCGTCAAAGTTTTCTCAGTAATGGTAAATGATACAAAGCTGAAACTTGTCAGAAGCTTTGCATGGTCATGCCTTATCGTGGGATGCGTTTTCTGACTTGTCGGAATACTACTTCCAGTTAACCGGCTTTGTCACTTTTTTGCAATTGTGGCATAATGGAGAAATTTTTCGTCAAAGATTTCTCTGCATTGTTTTACGATGCAGCTTTGAAATTTTGTCACAAAGTTTGTATAGTCATGCCATATCATGGGATGCGGTTTCAGACTTGTAGCATTATAGAGTGAATTTTCGTCAAAGTTTTCTCTGTGATTGTAAATGATACAAAGCTGAAATTTTGTCAGAAGCTTTGCATGGTCATGCCATATCGTGGGATGCGTTTTCTGACTTGTCGAAATACTTCTTCCTGTTTACCGACTTCCTCAATTTTTTTGCAATTGTGGCATAATGGAGTAATTTTTCGTCAAATATTTATCTGCATTGTTTTATGATGCAGCTTTGAAATTTTGTCACAAGATTTGTATAGTCATGCCATATTGCGTTTTCAGACCAATCGAGACACCACTTCCTGTTTACTGACTTAGTCAATTTTGATGTTCAACTCTGTATTCGGCTCACACACACACTTGAATTTGCACTTTTCCTTTATGATTCAGGGTACAATCCGCCAGAGCGGGGGTATAATTGGACGCCATTTGGGGACAGCTCTTGTTATAATGTGTGAACACTGTATTGTAGGTTCGCTTTATTTGAGTCCCAACGTTCTTTGTACGCCATCCTTAAACTTAAGAACCATAATATTGAGGTTCCCATAATATGCTTATTTTGCAAAAGATTTAGTTAAATATTAACAATCAAAAGTTTGATTTTACCGAACAAGCAAACAAAATGCATATTTCATAAGTACAAAAGTATCAAAGTGGCATATTTTACAGTAAAATTTTGTTAACTGTACATGTGTTTCAATGAGTAAACTCTAATCTGCAGCATTAGAATGAAACAACGACAGTAGATTCAAATAAATAGGAAAAACGTAATCCAAAAAAGAAGTAAGAAAAGAAGTACTCATTACCAAAAAATACCGAAATAGGAAGCCAATTCCATTACTAATTCACTAGCAGATATGTTTTGATCTTGTTTAGCAATTTTGATCTTATCACGATCTTAACAAGCTTAACACAATTTAGTTAAGACTGTGTAAGATATTCAGTCGTATTTCAAGATAATTGCTTAAAAGGACGATCAAGACCTGTTCAGTTTATCAAGATCAAACAAGATAACTGCGATCAAGGACGATCAAGATATGTTAAGTTTGCCCAGATCAAACAAGATCAAATCAGGATCTTGTTTGATCTTAACAAACTTAATTTGTCTTGATTGTTCCTGAACGCAAATAACAAGTCAATCTTGTTTAATCTTGAATTATCTTAACACGTCTTGATCGTCCTTGAAATCAATTATCTTGAAAACCAACTTAAAATCTAACACTGTCTTAACAAAATTGTGTTAAGCCTGTCAAGATCATGATAAGATCAAAATGGCCGAACAAGATCAAAACATATCTGCTAGTGTATATAAGGACATCTACCGAGTGCCATACACGAAAGGGTTAGAATTTTGACAAAGACAGTGAATTTCTATAAAACGCAAGGTAAATTTTCGTGTCAGAAATGTCTGACTATTAGACTTGTTAATACCCTCGGGGACCTCTGTTCCACCAGCAATGGCATCGGTCCAATGGTTTAAAAATACAAAAATACTAAAGTTACAGAAAAAAAATGTTTCAAGTAGTAACCTCTCATCAGCAGCATTAGAATCAAGTAATATGGAAACCGTATTAAAACACAGTCAGAAAAGAAGTACTCATTACAAAAAATACCGAAATAGGAAGCCAAATCCATTACTAAGGACATCTACCGAGTGCGCATGTACCCGCCGGGTAGATATCTTTGCTTCATATAGAGGTTTTAAGTGTAAAAAATCAAAAAAGAAATACAATGTGTTTGTATATTTTTTAAATAATTTTATCGGTTGGCTTCCATTTGTAGAAACAAGAACTGGTCCACCAGATAAAAGGATTAGTCTTGGAAAACCACTATATTCTGTTGATATTGATAGAGGACGTGGTAGAGAATTTGAGGCCAGTAATTGGATTATAAACATTCCTAATGGCATGACACTTGGTACGCTACTTTTCATTATGATGTAAAGTAAATGAAAACAAACCCAGCAGTCTAAAACGAATAATCAAAGGACAATAGCAACATAAAAAACGAAGAAACAAAGACACAACATAAACTCGTCACAGAAACGAAAAATGAAGAAACACAAAGATGAACAACAGGGACAAAATAAAAGAAAATACCACGACTGGGATCAGGTGTTTCAGTAGAGTAAGTAATTCCTGCTTCTTGAAGGACACCCGCCGTGTTGAACATGTCAAATATTGCAGTAAAGTCATTTCCGATAGAGGAGACGACAATCTCAAGCCTTTTAAGTGAAAAATTTGTTGTCATTTGGGAAACATATGTCTCATAGCGGTCTACAAGAACTTTTTCAGTGATGACTTCAAGTTATGGGTAACATGTTAGTAAATAACCTGTTTTAGATTTAA
The DNA here is from genome assembly GCA_002080025.1 of Modiolus philippinarum. Taxonomy (NCBI): domain Eukaryota; kingdom Metazoa; phylum Mollusca; class Bivalvia; order Mytilida; family Modiolidae; genus Modiolus; species Modiolus philippinarum. The sequence goes on from MJUU01070380.1 coordinate 15,227, forward strand.
ATGGAAGATTTTATCACTAATTTCTTATACAAATTCTTTATTAGTATAAGAGCATGTCTGATGTAGTGGAACAGTTGTTCCAATTAATATTATATTTTCTGTTCAGCCAACGTGTCTCGTATTCGGAGGTAAGTTTCCTGTCCCCACCCATTTCTCCCCTTTTCCCCACTTTGTCTCTTTATTCCATTGCTTGTAATTTTGAGTTGAGTGAGTTGTTTTCGTCTGGAGATGTTGCTCACTGGGCATTGAGCTCTTATTAGTTAATCAATACCATGATTGTAAATAGTGTCATATATGCAGATAACAATAAATTTCTAATTATAGACGCCAATTAAACGACAAAGATATTTTGTAACATTTGGCGGGTTTGAAAAAACACTATCTGTTTGATAGCGGACATTTAGGTTAGACAGTTCTCTGTACTCTTCACTGCATAATATTGTGTAGTTAGAAATGAACCTGGCTTAACTACCGTCAATTTACCTCCTAAATTACAATTAATTTGTATTCTAATGTAGTTTGTCATTAATCCCGTTATCTGATTGATTAACACTATAATATTCAAGGTATAGATTTCACGGTTGACCTTCCTGAAATTGACGAGATCCCTACGCGTTTGTTTATGAAATAAAATGGAGGCAATACACATCGTTTCAACTTCTGCTTGATTGTAAACGATCGGCCCGTGGCGAAACATGTTGAAAGAGAGCAACAAGATCTCACACAACGACGAGGAAAGTCACAAGTGTCTTATTACAAAAATGAGACAGAGATATTTAAGAAGCAGATTTCGATGAGCATCGTTCAGATGACAGCATCCGTGCTACAAACAATTCAAAAATGTTATCTCTCAAAACAAAAGACATTACCATCATAAAGCTTACTAGAAAGTTTCGTTAGTTCCTCGATCGTTTCAAAGATGCAAATCGGCTGTGTGGCATCCGACAAATGTTCAGAGTCAAATATATTTAATTGTAATTTAACCAACAAACATTTCCCAGCCTTGCAACTCAGGGACACGTTGTTCAAATAAAATTATATTAATATATAAATATCTGTAAAATGATCCATTTGATTTGGCGATGCCTTTGAATGCCCTATGGAATACAAAAGTGACGATTCTATCTCCGAGACCGGATGCACTGTAAGGGATGGATTATCACATTAACAGTCTGTTTAGCTGTTTTTAAATATATTCAACAGAAAATAAATCTTGAGTTAATGTTTCGCTGCCATATTTCCGAATCCGGTGATCCTCAATAAATTAAATAAATCCTTTTCTCTAATTTCTAGCAAATTTAACCAACGCCTGACCGATGTGATAAAAATATATTTCTCGTCACTAGTGAGAGAACAACTCGCGTGAAATTTCCCGCCAAATCTATTCGGAACATAATCCTCGGTGTTGTACATTATGTCATTAGAGAAAAATTTTCTACAACTTAAACACGTTAATTTTGAAATTTCTCACATCTTGTTAAATAAATTTTGAAATGTTTAAAAACTCGGCAAGCCTCGTTTTCAAACATTAGCAAAATTTATTTAACTCGATGTGAGAAATTTCATAATCAACTTAGTTCTCGTTGTAGAAACTATATTTCTCTGACTGACAGTCAGAAGCCTCGTTTGTCGGCGCCATATTGTCCTAGTAAAATGACATGAACTTTTTGTTTTGAAAAAAAAAATCGTTTATGCCAAATGATTTTTATTTGGATCAAATGAATTATTTTATATAACATAATAAAATCTCCAGTTTTATTTAAAATCCAGACGAAAATAAATGAATTATTGTTTATCATACAATAGGGCTATATAACAGTTGGAGTAGTATTGAAATTCGTACTTCTGATGTTGATTTCAATAAAAATTAATGCAATTAACATTGTAAATATACGCATCTACATAAGAATGGAGATAACTGTATTGTATTTGAAGATTTTGTGGCATCAATTTGATTTGATGGTCGCAAATATCCGTTTACTGGCTCCGCTAACGCGTCGCCAGTAATCTCATTTTGCGACCATCAAATCCCCAATTGATGCCGCCAAATCTTCAAATATGATACAGTTATCTACTAATTCTTGCGTGGATACCAAACCCATAACCGAACTGACAAACATCGATTTTGACTGCACAAGACTTTTCATTGGCAGTGGCAGGGTCCATGCGTTGAGCATAAGTCTATAAGTCTATATCTCCAGGTTTTAAGGGTTCACACTGCTAATGCTAAAGATTTTATTTTTTGCATTTTTGGTCATTTTTGTTTTGTATCTGTAAGGTTGTTTGGATTTGTGTTAGATTGCTATGTTTTACGGATTTTTGATTTTGGAATTTCCCTTTTATCCCTTTTTGTTTCGGTATTCGTTTACCGATTTATCGAGTTGAAATAGGGTCTGTAAGTCTCGTCATGTGACACCAAGAAATCGCGATAAAATTATAATTTGAAAACGTTTCCCGCAAAAATATGACGTTGCAGGATGATGACGTTCAAATGTTTTGTTTGAAGCGTCATATGTTTTTGTTACAAATGCAACTTCCGGGTACAAAGTATGTGCCCGGAAGTTTCAAAATTGAACGAGACTTACAGACCCTAATCGACAGAATATTTTTGATACATACAACATGAGATTTAGGGAGGCTCTCTCATGATACTGTTTATATCAAAGATTTCTTGAAACCTATTTATATTGATTAAGCATTGTTGACTAAATGGAATGGTAAAATGAAAATATAGGTCCATGTGGTTTTAACAGAGATTAAAGACATTAAGAATTTATATGGAAATGGATCTCTCTGGATTTTCCTTAATTTAACATTTAGACTGATTTTGTCTGAAAGATATAAAGTTATATCAAGAACTTTTTAGGCGTCCTTAATTCTTCAAGCCATTGCACTGGAGAAAACGAGATGAGTTCCGAAATCTCACACAAATCAACAAAATGTGATGAGTGAGCCACCTTAAGATCTTCAGAACAGTACAATTAAAATCATCTATAACATCGTCAAGTTTTTATGCCTCCGCCGTTAGGCTACAGGGGCATTACGTTTTACCTGAAAAAAGGCCACTGTGTCCGATGACGTCACGTCAAAGGAAAAATATTTCTCTGATTCTAACATTTGTCTTATGTAGTTTAAGATTTTAGTTTGTGACGCAATAAGTTACTTAAATTACTGGGAATGCCAAATATGGCGACAACAAAATATTGCTAAGACAAGAGACAAAATAACAAAGCATAAATGGCAAGCTCGTTGTAAAACAATTATAAACTTGAGCAGCCTTGATTTTTTCTTCTTGAATAATCTCTAAAGATAACACTGGTTTATGAAACGTATATTAGCTTTAAATGTGTAACAAATGTAAAATATTTGAATTGTCCTATTGAAAAGACGGTACATACAACAGTATATACATTTATGTTGAAGTAATAACATTTTGGGATTTTTTCTTAGCAGTTGGATCGTATTTTCTTATTTGTTCTTGATAAGTCTAAATAAATATGTATTCTATGTATCACCGAACTGGACACTATCATGAAATTATCGGGTCACTGTGATGGCGTCATTTATTGGTACTGTTTGCTCTGTTCATACGTGTGTACGTTGTCAAACCCAATATTACCCTATTAGAGCCGCTCGCTTGTTGAATATATAAGAATCGAAATGATCATTGCCATAGGGCGCTATGCGAATTAGAACATGGTCAGACCTTATATCGCTCGGTATAAAGTATTGACAAATATAAGGTCTGCCCATTTTCTAATTCGCATAGAGCCCACTTGTATGAATATATTTCTTAAATAGTGCTTAAAATAGAAATTTCAAATTATTTCAAATTATTATAGAGTTCTATTTATGTTTTTTTTTTGTTTGTTTGAATTACCGATATAGGAAATCTTATGACACATATAACAGCATATAATATAGATAAAATCAAACATTGATAATTTGTAGGTCGATCTGCACCAACAATATCGATGAAGTACCCATGGATGCAAGTTGACCTGCAAGAAACTTTTTATGTGTCTTATGTAATGCCATACCCAAGTAAGGAGAAATAAAATAAAAACTCATCGGATGAATTCTG
>MJUU01070381.1:428-35740 GCA_002080025.1 Modiolus philippinarum
TATTTGAAAGATAAATGATCATTTGACCAGTTGATACTCCTCCGTACATGTTTTGTCACTTTGCCCCCATTTCTTTTGAATGCGATATCATTTCATTTTGTATATGTGCCTATTTTGAAAAAGAAGCATAGCTTTCAAAATTCCCTACCTTTTTTGAGTTTGAAGTTTAAATAGGATAATGTTGTTGATCAGAAAAGAGAAAACACCCCATACACATTGGTATTTGTCTGGATTATGTTGTTGCTGGTGGCAGTAAAGGATGACCGCTGTTGCAATAAAGTTTTGTGACGTCATGAGTTCCCTTTCACATAACTTATATGTGTGTTTGTTTCTTTGAGTACACACTCACTGGCTGATTGCAAGGGTTAACAGATAAAATGCTTTTTAGCTCTGCCAGGTTGAGAATTTGCCGTCACTGTAATCCGTCTGTAACTTTTCATTCAAATATTTCTGGAATCACTAGTTGGAACTCCTTGCGTCAGGCTTGTTTGCACCTCATCCAAGATTGAACATAATTTTAGCATAGGACACTATTTGAAAATGCAATCAAATATCGTCTTTGAAACCATTGAGTTAACTGGAACTTGACTTGGCCAGTCACTAAAACTAGGATTGACCCTTTTTCCAGATGGCTGCCAGCGGAAAACACAGTTCCTCACTGTGTTGAAGACCATACGGTGACCCTAGATGCTTTGTTTTGGGTCGTTTTTACCTGGATACGTGATGTTGTCTCCTTGACATTTACCACATTTCCTTTCTTTTTCATATTTTACACAGCACCCTATGAAAAATGCATTTAAAAAAATTCTTCTCCGAATTCATTGAGCCAAGGGGAACCAGATTTGGTCATTATAGTTCATGAGTGGTACGCGTCAATAATTCTGATTTTCATGTTCGTTTATACTCGTCAAGGATAGCCACAACTAGGGAAAAAAATTACCATAGGTCCCCATGGGAAAGTTTTTTAAAGACATTCTCATCTGAAACTGCTATGCCAATTTGAAACAAACTCGGACACAATAGTTCAGTCTCGGGTGGTACCCTTCATTATATGTTTTTATGATGTCGGTCAGTGAGGAACATAGTTTAACAAAGGGTCCAATTCAAAGATCTTCTCCTCTGAAACCACTGAGCCAAACTTTTTCAGAAAAGTCTTTTTGTGGTCCCCTTCAAAATCTTGTCAATTTTTATATACACACCTCATCTAAGATTACTGCCAATGGAAAACTAAATTCAACATAAGAGTCCTATGGGAAAATATTGCACACCAAAATAACGAAGTTACTGTAAATTTTAGATTCTGCATATTGTCATTTGAAAGATCTCTTAAATCATTGAATCAATTGGAATCAAATTTGGCCACAATAATTTTTAGATGATCCCCTTTAAAGTTTGTAATTATTATGATAACATCTCATCGATATGATCCCCAGCGGGAACATAGTTTAGCATAAAACCCTATAGGAAATGCATTCAAAAGATGCCCTCTGAAACCATCAAGCTAATTAGAATCAAACTTGGTCATAATAGTAATTAGGTTGTCCTCGTTAAAAAATTGTGATTTTTGTGTCCATGATGGCTGTCAGAATTGAACGAATTTAAACATAGGACACCACGGGAAATCTACCAAATATTGTTTTTTCCTATGAAACTAATAAGCCAATCAGAACCAAATTTAGTGTCAATGGTCCTTAGATGATTCTTTTAAAAATGGTATCCGACAGATGCGTATCTCATCCAAGATGGTCGCCAGTGAGAATATTGTTTTACGATTGAAGATATAAATGCACATTCAAGTGTCTTTTTCTCAGGAATTTCTTGTCTCAGTAGAATCAAACTTTAGTTTAAATGATCCCATGCAAAAAGGTGCCCGGCAGATTTGTAACCTCTTCAAAGATGGCCGCAAGCGTGGAGCATAGTTTAATATAAGACCTGATGGAAAACACATTCGAATATTTTCTTTTCAGAAACCATTTATCCTAACAGAACAAAGGTTTATCATAATGCTCCTCAAGTGGTCCCTTCAAAAAGTATCCAGCAGTTCCCTATCTGATCAAAAATGTCCATCAGTGAGTAATGTAATTAACATTGGATCCTATGAAAAACGCAGTCAAAGATCTTCTCTCAAAAACTACAAGTCCAATTAAAACAAAACTAGCAATGGTCCTCATGCTGATTTCAAGGTGAAGAGCAAAAATATAAGCGTTGGTTTGTTGTTTTATATTTAAAGAGACCTTGTATCATGTTCATTTACTCCATATTCTTTCATTGTCGATTTAGGACTTGAGCTTGCCTCTCCTGCAGTGTGGAAGCCGTAACCACATTCCTCGTGCAAGAGATGTATGTTCTCTATACATCTTTGTTATAGTGTACCTGTTCTTGAGAGAATATCTCATATGGATCCACTATCATACTTTCATTTTTTTTTATTTTTTGTAATATCCAAATTTTATTCTGACCGTTCTGTTGATAATGCCCACATCTCATTATTGTATTATACCAAGTTTTCTTGCAATTGACTCGATGAGTGCCCTGTGGTTATATGTATTCTGTGCTTGTCTTTTATGAGGCTTTTTGTTGGTCAACAGATGACAGCACTGGTAAGAGCACTTTGCCAGTCATTGTTGAAGGCCTCGTGTGGTGATTTCAAGGTGATGAACAACAATAAAAGCGTGGTTTCATTGTATGGTTAAATCATGTATTTGTAAAGACTTTGTCTTATAAGAACGACACTTTTAGGGTTACAGTTGTAAACATTAAGGTTAGCGTTATAGTTATATACATTAGGGTTGAGGTCACCGTTATATACATAAGGGTAATGGTTACTGTTATATACGTCTGCAAGCTAAGAAAATAGTTTAACATTGTACCCTTTTGGAAATGCCATTCATAGATCTATGTCAGTCATGGGCAAGGTTGGCATTACAGGCTTTCAGAGATGAGTTGATTTCACCTCGTTACGAATGCATTAAATAGGATTTACAATTAACCTTTTAGCTAAAGGATTTGAATCTTCCTACTTATTCACCATTATGGTAAAGGCTCTCTCTCTATTGGTGACTTCATCCGATTACAATCTGAAATCCAGTGGTATTTAAACAATAGAACATGACCACTGGTTAAGGAAGGATAACAAAGTCGATTGCAATGTTTCTCTTGGTTTTCAAGCCAGTCCCTTAAAAGTTACTTATCATTTTAAATATTTTATGTTCTAAGTGCATGAGACAAATTTCGATATACATGGATGAAGGTAAAAAAATATTCATTAGACCATACTTTTCATATTTAAGGGAAATGTTGCGTGCAATCTTAGACTTCATGTTTTAGCTTTGTGACCTTCAGCCTTCCGTCATTGACCTTAGCTCCTTAATTAACCTATTGGTCTAAGACACGTCTGCTCCAAAAGGACCAGAACACACCGTCACCACTTTTAATAATTTAAGCGAAATGTCCCTCTATCACAAGTAGGGTTCGTTCGACGAATGCTTTCCATGTTGAGGATGTTCGGTGGTCAATTATAAAATAACAAGGATACCGATTAAATGCGATTTTTTGTCAGCAAATTGAAAAGGAAATAATTACAGCCGAAAAAAATTGATAGGTTACCCATGAATTTTTGAGATACAAGTGTTTAAAAAAATGGTGGGAAACTGAACTCCTCTGCATTTTTCATAGGTTTAACATGAGCAATGTTGATCCAATAATAAATGTGACAAACTTGAGATACAAGTGTTTAAAAAAATGGTGGGAAACTGAACTCCTCTGCATTTTGCATGGTTTAACATATGCAATGTTGATCCAATAATAAATGTGAAAAAATAACACCAGTTGAATAAAATTTTGAAGGAATGCTCCAGAAGATACACAAAATGAAATTAACCAAAAAAATGGAAGGTCACCGAGCAAAATACTTTTAAGCTTTTGAATGAATAAAACGGGAGAAGTCCGAAAATCTGACAGAAATGCATAAACATGACAAGCGAACATCCTTAAATTGACCGACTTGTACATAAATAACAACGAAAATTCAGACAAAGTGTTTTGTTACCAGAACACCAGCTTACCATCGTGAGCGTTAGTGAAGTTTGACTATAATGTGTGCAAAATAGGGTTTAAAATATGAGGGCACTGATATTAAACGTTATATATTTAAATATTAAATGGCTCACATCCAAACTTCTATGGCAATGTCATTTACAAAGCGCATAAATTCAAAAATTGTCCTTCAAAACTTATTAATCCGTTGAACAAACTTATTCTTAAAGGATATAAATACAGCATCGTTGCTAAATCGTTACTTCTGGTTTTTGTTAGCAAAAATATTGATCATCTCCTAAATGCTTTATACCATAACTAAATTTAAACAATTTTTCATAATGGCAGTATTTGGCATTGCACAATTTCATGTTCTTCTTTCATAATTGATGACTTTGTTGTACCATTTTTTAGAAGTATTTCAATTGAAGTCATATGTTAGAAGGATTGATATCATAGTCAACGGAAATTATGTCCTTAGCTAGCTGTCAGTACCTGCGAGCATTTGTCCGGACAGTACCTGTGTGTATTGTCTTCTTGTTTTATGTACTTCATTGAAAGGGTACTCGTCTTGATAAGTTGGACTTTTCTCTAGTTTGATTTTTACTGTGTGTCTTTTTGTGTATTTATTTTTTTTAACCATTCACTACACATAGGGGGAGGGTTCGGATCCAAGAAAACGAGTTTAACCCCACAGCAATTTTTGCCGCTGTCCCGAGTCAGGAAAATGTTGGTGATTGGCTTGTCCGTGTCTTCTTATAAAATTTTAGTTTCTTGATATTTGGGTTATTGAATGTGGTTTGTTTCCATTGATTTTTTCACTTTTTACCTTTTCTGGGGCCATTTTGGGCTTGCTATACGGTGTAAGGTTCCTCACTGTGTTGAAGAGCGTACGATGACCCTAAATGCTTTGTTTTGGTTCGTTTTAACCTGGATATGGGATGTTGTCTTCTTGACATTTACCCCATTTCCTTTCTTTTTCATACAAAATAGTTTTACATGAAAAAAAAGCCTTTCGCAAGGACTTGATTGAAAGCATCGATTTTACAAATGTATTTGGCAGCTGTCGTCCCCACAAAGAATGAAAGATTCATTTTGATTCTTTACAAATGTCTAAGATTGAAGTAAATTTGAAAAAAATCGAAAAATTCTACCCAAATTAGGCTGCCTGTCTGAAGTTTAAAAATATTCCACTAGCATTATTTCGCAAACCCTATTCTATGAAAAACAGATCTTGTCACAGAAAAAGTTGTTTTGGGATAAAAATTACGAGATTGCAGAACCACTAATCATCGATGCTGAAATTTGAAGGACTATTTTCTTATTCAAGTATAAACCACTAACTACATGCATTAAATATAAGTAATGCAACGTGTCCAATAGAAGTCATGAACTTTATTTTGCATAAATATTATTTCTGTTGTTCAAATTGTTTATTTGAAATCGTTTGTACAATTTCTAACATGAACATTTTTAAAAAAAACACACTCTATGGGCTATGTACTGCATCAGCATCCAAGAAAATCCGGTGCCATGATCATTTAGTGTCCGTTTCCATACTATGTTTATATTTAGTCTCGTCTGTGTTTAATACGTGCAAAATAGTTTGCCAAAGTACGTTCTAAGTCTTATGTTGTTCAAAAAAAATACTTAGTCGTGCATTACACCTAATAGTTCTTCGTTGTTTAATAGATAAATGTCAAAAGTACTTTTGTGGAAGAAATCCTTCGCTGTCAAGATTAAGAATTAGCATACAAAATCATCAAAATTTACATAAAGTAACGGTGTGTTATAATAAAGAGATGATCCAAACGTCAAGTGAAATTATCACTTACCTTATTAAGACGATCAACAATTGCATTAAATCAATTTAATGGACACTCGTAAACGAATTGTCTTTAAAAGATCCGAAATGATCCTTTCGCGATTCCGAAAGAATTCTGTCCATATCAAAGGATTCGTTATGGCTAAGCACCGTAATTCCCAAGACCACCAATTATTGCTTATCGTAAACATAAGAATCTTAAAGAATACCTTACGTAATCTAAAACCAATTGAAAATGCAATATATACACACAAAAAAATTAGACACATAAAAAGGAGCACCGAGTGTCGTACCCAAATACTAAATTGATTTGAAAAAAAACTTTAATACTGCGCTACAGAGGACCTGATGAGGATTTACGGCCTTGGTCTTATTTAATGACTTAGATGATATCCGAAAAACTTGGTGACAAGAATTATAGTATATATAATATATGAATAAAAACACAGATAGTAAATATGATAAATACACCATTGGGATATACTTTTTCCTTTTTTGTAAAGTATATCTAAATAGTTACACATGCATTTGATAAAATGAAATAGACAACATGAATACTTTTACCTATGTTTAAGGATTTGCTCTTGACAAATATTTTATTGCTAAAAGAAATGATATATGAACCTTATTTATTACGAAAATCTTTCTAGGAAAGAAAAACCCAAAGAAACCATATGGTAATAACTACTGTGCTATTACAATAAGCAAAATATACTTGAAATCTGCTTTTAATATAAATGTTCCTTCATGCAGCTCTATTTTAAGGGTACAGGTTTTACTTCTGATTATGCTTGGATAGGTTCTGCACACGTATTTTATTTATAAAGCTTAAATTTGCAGTTGCCCTATTGATTCAGGGTTCAATAACTGTGGCATATTTGGTTGCCTTTCGAAGACAGCTCTAGTTTCTGTTTCCAAACAATATCTAACCAACCATAGGTAAAATCTAATTGAAACTTCTTACAGACATAATCAAGGATAAGAGGAGGAACTCTCTAATGATTTTTTGGTTTATGCAACAAAGGTCAAGGTCAAAAATTCTAAAAAATAGAACTCAAACTTGATATTTGTTCAGTTTACGCACAATATATCCTGAAATGTCACAGAGAATTATTACATTGGTTAAAAAAAGAGTTATTATCTTTATATACAACTATTTGCGAATCAGATGATGTACTTATGAAACTTACAAATATTCCCAAGTTGTTTCTGATTTTTTTCCAATGCTGTAGTGACTCATCCCGTTAACTTCTATAAAATATATATGTACTCTATTTTCAGATTTTTTATATTGTAGACGATTTAACCTCAGAAGGGACAACACTTGAAAACAGCCCAGCGTAACAGAAAACCAGCTGAATAAAAATGAGGTGTGTGAGACACAGCAACTCTTTGTAAGTACAAAAAAAAAATCTATATTTATATGACTTGTTTCCCTTAGTCAAATAGCATACATTGTATCTGTATCAGCTTCCATTAAAGCATATTCATCTGAAAGGAAATTGGCTTTGACAAAGGTTAAGACTAGACATATTGACAATTGAAAAGTTGATTATCAACAAGTTTGAAGGTTGATAATAAGTATGTGCATTATTTGAATGCTTGCGGGCATCAACTATATATTTGACAGTCAAATGCATTTTACAGGTGCCACATAGCAGAGCCTGTAACTGGAAGATTTCTGATCGTCAAATCAAAATTGAATACAGGTATAATGTACTGTTATTGCGATTCTATTGCAATCAGAAAATTTCGTGTACTATTTGTATTTGTATTTAAAGGTGGAGAAAGAACCAGACTAGAAGGAAATCTATTTTGTCCCAGGCATGGTCATAGTGCAATTTACAGTAATTGTTGACCAATCCAATAATCTGTCACATATATATTGCATTAGAATTATTCATTACGAAGTTCAATGTTGCAATTCATGTCTGTAAAACTGACAATAACCGCAATAGACAGTTTACGAAAAGACTAGTTAACCCTTAATTCCTCTATAATAATAGTTCCTATAAAATTATTTTGAATTTCAATTTATTCTTAATGTGGGAATTATTATGATGTTCAGAACTTTTGTTTAATCACAGATTCTGGATAGTCATCAAGATACTGAAAATACGGATACAACATGTAGTACACAGCCTGAAACAGACATGTTTACAGTAAGTATATATTTTTTTCGGCACACTAAAAACAAATGACCATGAATGTGTTGTATGGTTACCGTTTCTGTTCAATTTTCCACGTTGGCATCTGAATCGACGTTTTCGATTATTCCCGAGCGACAATAATTCTATTATCACTGCACTGCGCTACTATGAACATACTATCGTCAATCTCTACGCAACGTTTGCAACAGCACACTAATATTTTGTCTTGTTACGTAATGTGACAAAATAATCCCTAGAAGAAAGTCCCATACTTATCCAAAAATAGTATGTAACAAAAAAAAATATTTCAGTGAATAAGAAAGATACATCTTGTATATTTGAGTAACAAAATTAGCAATAAAAACTCTATCAGTAATTTGTTTTGCTCAGAAAAAATTCTCAGTTAGAATTACTACATGTTTGACTGTAGCACTCGGGGCAATACAAGCAGAGAACGTCATACTCGCAAAACAAGTTACTAATAGTATAAAAGTAGTAGCTGAATGGCAACATTATTTCTTGAATTATTTTTGAAAATTTTATTTTTTCAACACAGATTTCATCATGAAGCTTGAAAATTGATATTCATAGTAACAACACATTAGATGCTCTACAAAAAATCTGTGATGGGAAGATCAGTCCTATAAAATATCAGATTATAAAAGATGTAAACGAGCTAAAACCAAGAACATTAAGATCACTTAATAGAAAGGCAACTACTGCAGTTGAAGAAACCTTGCACATTTTAGCACCAAACCATGCTCAGAAAGTTTGGAAACTCATTGATCAAGAGATGGTATGGATAACAATGGTACTGTAAATCTAGTTTCTGCATATGGCTGTTTGAAAAACTTATGTTTATCCAGTGAAGATCACACCAAAATATTTGGAAGACAATAAACAAAAACTTTTTTTTTAAATATGACAGAGAAAAAGTTAGCAAAAAAGAATTAAATGAAAGCCAAAAAAGCAGAGGACAGAAATATTCAAAATTAAGATACTCCTTTGCAATTTTTTTAGTAATTTTGACATTGCAAGTTTCTAAAGACAATTAGTTTACAGGTCTGCATAGAAGTATTGACTACTAGGTTGATAAATACCATTGGTTAAAGATCACAAGCAGTGGCATTGGCCCAGTAGTGATACACATGTAAATGATTATAAATAACAAATCATTATACAATTACAAAAAGTCAGTCTTCCAAGTTAGCCACTACATAAAAATAAGCCTAAGAAGATAAAAAAAAATGTTTTTAACTTTTCATACTAATTGAATACTTGTATGAAAGACTCATACTATGAAAGAACTTGTATGCATGGTTCGTAGGAAATTTCACTGGTTCATGGGTTTTTATTTTTTTGTTCATAAGATTATATGAATTTAAAACATGTGAAAGTTTAAGATCTAGAAATCACAGACACTCAATGTCAAGATTTCAGTATTTCTCTAACCAGATTTGCCTTAGAATTATGAATCTTGTATTTTCAACGATGTTTAATTCTTTTTTTCACATTTATAACCACAAATTATGATCTTACCACCAGATCGGTAGAAATAGGAACTGTTGTGTCTCACACTACAAAAGTCAAAATGTCTTGAACATAATAAAAAATTATCGACACTATTCTTAACTGTCTTGACGCACCTCTCAAAATTTTGAAATAAGTTTGATTGTATCTCGACACATTCTTTACAGTCTGAACTGGGGATGCATTTGTCTCGACACATTCTTAACTTAAGAGCATTGTCTGAAAAACTCTCAACTTATTTTTGATGGTCTGGATTTATTCTCGACAGTCTGAACAGAGTCTGAATATGTCTCGACATATTCTTGATAGTCTGAACAGTGTCTCAATATGTCTCGACATATTTTGGACAGTTTAAACAGTGTCTGAATATGTCTTGACATATTCCGGACAGTCTGAGCATGTCTCGACATATTCTAAGCTGTCTGAATTGGTCTGATACAGTCTAGATTGTATGATGAGAAATAAAAGAGCACCGATTTAAATTGTAACATAAATTTCTGATGAAGTTGCAAATCTTAAATAAATTAGAATAGAAATTAATTTATCAAAATAATGAAAACTTCAAAAACTCATAAAAAAAGGGTATTCTTACTGCCAACTCATACCATTAAATATGCTAGTACATCAGGTATTGAACCCAATTATGCATTTATCTAGAGGGCCTAGGTCACAACCTAAATAAAAAAAAAATGTACACAATGAGGAAAATGAATACGTTCTATGTAAAGGTTACATATACTCACCAAATTATTTACCATTTGATATTTCTCTGCCCTTTTATGTACAGTAAAATCTATGACTGCATTTTCTATATACGAGTACTGAAGCTGTCCTAGAAATCATTTTAGCTAGCACATTAAAAATACCTTGTTAGAATTAAGCAGAGAATGCACGCGTTAATTTCACAATTAATTTTACGCGAATATGATCTTCCGTCTGGGCAAGTAATCATGGGGAGCGCATTCAGTTTTAAAATCCAAGTAATTACTCATTCGACATATATCTATATTTAAGGTCAAGTATACTATTTAATCCCCATACCCCAAATTTAAATTGAACCTAAAAAAAATAAAGAACTTATTCCCGTTATGCAGTAAGAAGTCTCGGGAGGGTATCTGAATTATTTGTCAGAAAAGGGACAATGACCAAGCAGTTTGTATAGTCAATTTAAAATCTTGACAACACTCTCAAAATTGATTGCAGAAAAAAATGTTAAATATAACTCAAGCAAATTATATATGTTTTTATATAATTTAGGAAAACATTTCATATTAAAAATGGTATATTATTTGTAAATAGTTTTATCAATGGATCGATATATTTACTATGAAAAATGTTGAAAACATTTTTTCTACGATAGCAAAGATAATAAAAATACATGCAAGTATACGAATGATGCAAATGAACTTAAAAGAGTGTATAGTTTACCAGGAAACACCACAAAATACCCATATATTCACATTTTGGCATTATGATAAGTACACTTGTAGGTATGAACTTTATAAATTGATTTTTAGCAGCCATTGTCTTTTCCAAACATTTTGTAAAAAAAAATTCCTTGAAAAGTTGACAATCCGAGTGAAACTGAAGAACCATAAATTGTTTCCATTGCATTATTATTTTTTTCTTTTTTCGCTTTATTTATTTGATGCCTTGTTAGTGTTATCCAGGCCTCTTCGTCATGGTTTCGTGACACTTTTGAAAACAAAATGTTTTTATTTATAACATAAGTACTAAACATAAATGTAAATGGTGATTTTACATAAATGTAGAAATGGAACACAATTTTAGGAAAATAAGCTAAGAAAATAGTTCAAAGCACACAAGATAAATAATAGAAAATAGATGAAAAAAAGAAAATTTATCAGATGATGATATATTTCCAATTTCTATTCAAAATTAAGAATATCGCAACATGTCAAAGTTTCAGGCATAATGTTTTATCAATATGAAAAACAGCTGTAATTTGTGTATTAATTTCTATTGGATTTGTTACCGCAAAATCTATGAAAATTGCCTCCGAACAAATAATAATACTTTCACCAATTCTAGTAATTTGGACAAAAAATAACAACTGGCTTTAATTTGTGATCTAAGTTGGTGTTTTATTTGTACGGTCTATTTGATGTAGAATTTTGATTTTTTTCTAAAGAATAAATAAATTTATTATTTATTTTTTCTTGCAGCAGCAGAAGCCAAAAACCTGTACAATTTGTGATTTGGAAGGAATTCAGTGACAAGAATGATAAAGACGATTTTTTGTCAATGATAGTCAAAGACTATACTAAAGAAGAGCTGAAAGATTTGATACCTGTCATTTACAAAGCTAGACGACATGCAATAGAGGATGGAAAAGATAATTTTGGGGCCAGAAAGTCAAAAGAACATAGAGGATTTACCACATATTTCAGAGTTCAATGGTCCGTCAACATTAAAGTTAATTAAGTTTTATTTCCAAGTTAATTTCTCAGATACTATTTATTCTATGATCATGTCAATTATTGTTGTAATTAGTTTTTGGAAATAGGCCAGCATTTCAACTGTGATATACGTCTTCCAATATAAGTTGTCGAAATGCGCATATGCAGAAAATAAATTCACAGTAACTTCGGTATTGTTAGTCCCCGTGGGTATTCAACAGCCCAGTAGTCAGTACTTCGGTGCTGACCCGAAAACCGATTTTATTTGGAACCTTACAATATCTAAATTGTTGTAAATGTTGTTGAAAGCTAAGGAGTATCTCCCTTATGCAAAGCTCTGTCCTAAGCTGATTTTGGCTTTACATTTAGATCATATTGGTTATTTGTCCTCTATCAGTTTTTACACATCCTTGAGTTTATAGTCTTCCCAACGTTTAGATTTTATCTGCACTGAAGAGACATAAGTTAATGCGCATATGCAGAAAATACATTTACAGTTACTTCGGTATTTAGTTATTCATTATACTTATCAACAAAAGAAACGTCCTCAATATTTATTTCTGTTAGGGGTGATATAACAATAGTTACCGTTTTATATTTCGCAGAAAAAACAATTTTTATTCGTTACTTGCATATTTGTTATGACAAACTTTAGTCGGTGCTAATGAGAGACATTTTCCTAGGCAGTTGTCAATTTTTTTTGGCAGAGTTCAGCATTATGTCAATGGCGGTTGGAATTGAATTTTCATTATTTGCTGATAAAATCAATACATCATTCGTAATCTATCCAAAAAGACAAAAGTTTCCATAAAAAAGGTCGAATTCTTGTGTTTTGACGTTTTTCAGTTTGACGTCATAACTTCATCCGTATTCCAAAATTGTGTATTCGGTGAAGTTCGGATTACTCAGTGATGATTTCTAAGAAATTAAAGTCTATTTTCACTTAAAATTATGTCAAACTGCAACGAATAACCCAACAGGTCAAAACTGCCAGATCTTATTCAATAAGAGAGAGTCTCGTTTTCGAAGATTCATTGAAGTATCGATTATTTTAAAAATGGCAAATTGTTTGTAATCATTCAATATGTCAATGTTGTTCTTGTTTGTCACAAATATCCATTCGATTCTCTGCACTTACTCATTTATGTCGTGATTCTATTAACCGGAAGTTTTTTTTTTTATCGGAAGTGTTCTTTTCAAGATTAAAATTAGAATCGAGTGTTGCTTAAGATTATAATCAATTACAGAGAAAAAAAATAATGCTTTTATTTTAAATTATATTCCACAAAAACATTAGTGTACGTTTCTTTTGTTGAATAGTAGAGTTCAATTTGTCTTAAATTTTTGCTTGATGTATTAGTTGCATTTGATACTGAATTATTTGACCAATTATCGCATGTCCAAAATTTTCATAAGTGAACTTTGGTAGGTACATAAGAATGGCTTGAAAATAGGTATGCAGCTTAAGCATGATCTGATATATTGTGTATGTAAATTTGCAAATGGTGGCTCATTTACAGTTCAACGGAATGATTGACATAGACATTTGATATTTGCTAGGATAGTATCAGGGCTAAGAAAAGTTGCATTGGGTATCGTGGCTCGAAATGTTTAACGTCATGGTCAGATGATTATAAACAACAATATTTCGAAAATCGTATGTGACCAATACCCACCAGTTGAGCGATAGAGGTTCACATGTTAGCCTCTGGGTCTACTACACATTTCAAATTTTTCATGTGTACCACTTCCATAAAAAGAGAAGTTTGTAGAATGAACACAGACAAATTGGAGCATGCATTATATTTCTTTTTTAATCCTGCTTTTCATCAGGTTTGAAAATTTTGCACTACTATACATCTGGTAGGGATAATGAACATTAGTCAGAAAAATGGTCAGTTGCAAAAATAAGATATAGATTGTATAAATACGGTTATTTTGAAGGAAATTAATAATGTGAAAGCTTGGCTGATTTACTCTCAAATTTAATAAAATCCAAAGGACTTTATGTAAGTTTTGAGAGTAAAAGTCTTTGATTAGGTCTCATAAATGTTATAGAAATACTCTTTCACATGTACTGCAATTGCGTCAACATTACAACTCTTAGAAATAGCTTGCTTTTTTTAGGAATTCCTAATATTATGTCATGAAACAAGTTTTAAACTTTTTAATTGCCATGCAAATGATTATTGAATTCTTATGTACTTACAATACTGTATTTATTACTTGAAGACTGTCTCAGGAAGACATTTATAAGACAAGGTAATGGGACTTTCTAACTTTTGTAAGGAATTGTAAATAGAAATTGCATATTTTGGTTTTACTTGAATAAGCTTTTGATACCCGCCTTTGCCACCACAGTAAAAAAAAATATTTATTATATTAGGATAAGGCACTCATTTTTAGGAAATTATATATGTATAAACTCCGGCAGCTCACTTGCAAACTGCGGTGTTTGTGAATGAGGTGGCAGAGTTTATATATACATAATTTCCTAAAAATCCTTATAATTCAAATTTTGCACTTTAAAAACTGCGTGATCTATGTTAATGATGTCTTTCTTTGCTGTACTATACTGTTACGAAGCGGATTAATGGGCAAACGAAAATGTCGTTTGCTATTCACGACGTTGACCAATGAAAATGATTGTTACAATTACATATAGAATTATGATTTGTTGAAACACTGATTACTGGAAGATTGAAATTTCAGAATAATAGTTTCATATTCATGACCTTATTAAAGATAAGGGATTTCTTCAATGATGGTGAGAAATTTCGTCTTTTTCCTGAGCGGGGTAAAAGAAAATTTCCCTCATAAGTGAAAAATATCTCTGTAAGATATAGGAAGCTATTTCAGTAAAATATACAAAAATTACAGCGATCAAACCAAAGAAAAGAAAAACTTGCCATTCCTTGTGGATTTTTCTTCTGTAAAATTGGAGAGGGGGTTATGAACTCACTAGAGATGATACAAGCGGATATGCTGCTCTTAGTGTTGCCTTTTTAAAACAATTGCCACTACTATGGCTGAAGCAATTAAATTTTATGAATGGATGTGGTGTGAGGAGGGGTAGCTTATTTGTGAGCATTACTGAAAACATAATTAAACTTATTTCTAATACTTGTACTTTCAGAGCTCACATACACATTGCTTTACACATTGCAGTCTATATGCATTGAGTGATCCTTTTGATGAGAAATTTAGTGAATTATGTCATGATAATACCCATGACATAACATGTGATAGATGTGACCTGATTCCAAAAACCATTGAAAAGATTAAGAACCTGATGAAAAATTTGAAAGGTGAATACATGTAAATTGTCAGATCATCGTATAAATTTTACCAGAATCCAAATGTCTTGCAACAATGCTAATTTGGTGTCTTTGGGAAAAGTGACAGTGTTAAATTGTAGGTTTTTTTTAAGTTTGGCTTTTTTCTAAAAAAAGTAAACTGAACTATGTATTGGAATTTCCCTAATACGGAAAGCATATTTGTTTCAGTTGATTACATAAACATATCTTATTCGAGATGCACAGTTAAACAAATGTTTGTTTCGCAGGCAAATGCACAAGGAGTTTATAACGAAAACATACTGATTATATGCATAGTTTGTTGGTATTAGGATTTGTATTAGGCCAAGCCTGTCGTATGAGCCAATAACACTATGAGTTACAACAGAGATGAGTAGTGATGCAGTTAGTTTACATGACAAGCGAGACCTGATATAAATTCTCACACTAACACACTATGCATGTTATAAGTAAACTTAAAATTGAAAGCAGAGCAAATAGTTAATATCAAATCAATACTTAGGAGAAAAGCAAAACTTGAAAGAATTATAAAAAGTACGGCATTGAAACCCTCAAGTTACACATCTGCATGCATCTACCGCAATATATTTTGTTCATTAACTTTCTAACACACTGTATTTTTTCAGAACATTTTATTATTTTTTTTTTTTTTTGTAATTTATGTATATCGGTGTGGCTTTTCAAGAAATAATTGTTGGGAGGCATTAAAATAAAAATTTGATTGCCTGCGGGTAAATTGGAGACTTGCACTGCAGAAAATCATAGAAAAAAAAGAAATTCTGCCATAGCCTAAAGTGTTCGTTTTAGCATTTTCTTCAAATGTGCCAAATAAGTAAAATACATATATAAACACAGCTCAAATATCACAATTTACAATTTTGTCCTTTTTTATGCCCCCATATTTATAATTGGAGGTGGGCATTTTCTCTTTGTCTTGTATGTCTGTTTGTCTGTTTGTGCGTTCAAAACTTTAACCCTGGCTAAAACTTTTTAACTATGTAAGATAGAATTGTATACTACGTCTACTCAAGAGGAAGATAAGCATGAAAAAAGGGTCAGATCAAAGGTTAAGGTCACATTGGTTAAAAGAAGTGAAATTTGCTGTTTTCAGATATTTGACAGTAGAAACCTTATTATTTATTCTATTGAGGCGGGAATTGTTCTATCTTATTGCTAATAAAGTTGCACAACTGTAGTTTGTCGGCATATTGTTGAAGCATTTACTGTTTGAGAAACAAGAGGCCAAAAGGGGACAAACAGAACAATATGAAATTTTTAATTTTTGTCAAATTATGCTGCATTATTGTCCTGTAGTTTTCATACAGCATGTTTAAACAGATACATTTCACAACAGAAACCATTTCAATAAACAAGAGGCCCACTAACTTAACCTCATTTATGACATATTTTTTTAAAGGGGGTTTCTTCTGTTTCAGAATAAAGGGTTTGATTTGTGTGTTTTTATGGTAATAAACAACTTTTGAACCATGTAAAATATACTTTTCAAATACTTGGCAAGTGTATAGGTCTTGTTAAGAGAAACATAAATATGACAAAAATATGTCAAAGGTCAAGGTCTCAGAGAGGTCAAAAAGGGGTAAAATTGGGTATTTTCATATAATTTACAAAAGAATCTTTGGGCAACTGTGATCTTTCACAAACACATCTTGTTTATCTTTTGTTATCGTAAGTTTTTTTTTTTAATGAAATTCAAAGTAAGTGAAAAAGAGTTGGATTCTGTGTCAGTGAAAAAAAAGGAAATGTTTTATAATAAATTTTAAGCCGATCAACATAATTTTATATGGACTGTTTTCTGTGTCCACCGGTGGTTGATTGGGAAAAAAATTGAATTCGTGTCATAGATGAGGTTAAGTTGGTAACTGCAAATTTCTACATATAGATGATCTGACAAATGGCTTGTCTTCAGCGCATTTGAAATCAAAACATTTGGAAGCCATTAACTAAAACCTGAGAGAGAACAAATAACCAATAAAATGTAAGAATCTGGATATGTTACTATCTTAGTTGGCTAGCGGATATATTAGTACTATATTGCATACTCTAAATTCAAATGACGACAATCTTTTATTTGATCCACCATATTGTGTATACCGAGTTAGGTTATTCTTAGTAAGATATGCACACATTTCATCTTGTTATTTGTGGTTCAAATGTGTCCTTATAGCCAAGATGAGAGATCAATTTTGATTAAAAATTTTAAAACCATTAAATGTTTATTTTAATGATATCAATAGACACATGATAGAGATAGGATATCCATATACTACTATTTCTTTTCAGAAAAGAACACATACTCATTGTTTGGAAGAGACTAAACAAGACTCTCAAGCTGTGGCAGTATTGTTGGAGCACACATTGAAGACAATCAAGGAACAACTACCAGATATTGATTCTGCTTTCTTACGCGGTGATAATGCAGGCTGTTACCAATGTGGTGCCGTATGGTTTACAATTCCATCAATTAATGACGCAACAGGTTGGTTTTTAAAGCTGTAGTTACATTAGCCTACCGTGTTTGGAAATAGCATGTAAACTACTACTCTTCAGCAGTTTGGTGTATAAAGTAGAAAATACCAAACAAACTGCATGAAGGTGGAACAGCAAGCTATTAGGTATGAGAAAAGCTCATTTTTGATGGCTTCGTTGTGACTTTAAAATGATAAACTTAAATAAAAAGCCTTCCATTGCTTGGTTCTACCATGTGTTCGGAGAAATTTCTCATGTGCATTTACTCAATATCCTTTCATTGTTTATTTTGAAAAGCAGATTGGAACACTATGAACAGTGAACACAGTGAAAGTCACTAAGAAGACACAATGATAAACCAAAAAGACCACCACAAAGGGAAAGGCCAAAAAAACTAAATATAAAGGCAATTCCAACACATTAATCATGCGCCCCTGAAAGGTATGTTTTACCTGTTTTAAATTTGAAACTTATCTTATCATCCTTTCCCATAGTTATGACAGGCTGCCTTTCCGCAAAAGCCATATCAAGATTACCGGCTATATCAGGGTTTGACCTGGATATATCAAACCATGCTCCCAACATCTCAAAGGCAATAACTTTTTTTTACAGTTTTCACACAATACCAAACAAATAAATTAAACATCTACTAAATTTGCTGTTTCTGATTAGGTATTCAAAACAGAATCATAATTACACAAATATATAAACAAAACATTAGAAAAATCATAGAAACTCTGTCGTTGATTTATCCCGAAGAGATTTGAACTTTTAGCAATTTAGTTTCCATATCTTTTCAAATACCTTGTTTGTATAATTCTGTATTGATGACCATAACTTGTTTACAGAAATAAAAAAAAAAATAAATAAAAAAAAAATACATGTACATTCTTTATCTAATTAAGATTTATTTACTGTGAAAAACATTAAAAGGATATTTCTTGTCAAACATTGGTAGGACTTCCATAATTACTCCAGGTCAAACTCTTGATATGTTTGGATTAACCGGATATGGCTTTTGTGACAGTACTCTGCATGCTGAAATAGGCGCTGGGAAAGACAATAATTTCCAGTAAATATCTGTCAAGAGCCCGACCACGTAAACATATCATACAGAAGTTATAAATGTGTTGTGTCAGAGTATATTTGTGACAAGCTCACTGTAAAATAATAAGAAAAAACTCACGATGGTGATTGTAAAACTTCTGTAGTGATGACAACAATTATACTTTGCATCAACAGTTCATTGGGCATTTCTAAAAAAGTTGAATTCAAGCTAATGACAAAGCAAATCATCGGACACCATTTGTAGCTTATATGGATTTGGAGCTAATCAGAAAAGAAAAATTACTATTTTGAAGGTGAAATTCCTTACTGGTTGAGGCATGTTATCTATCTATTGCATAAAATGATAAAAGCAAAAAGTGACAGACCTGATGAAAGGAATATCAAAGATTTCAAATGTAAAGTTCACAGATGATGGAAAACTGACTGTTTTGAAGGCATATGGAATAGGAACTGGGAGATCAGTTCCAGCTTTGTCAAGCAAAAGGAATTAAGGTTTGTGATTATAGGAAACAAGTCGTGTGGATCAGTTATCATATTGAGAAATTATTTACTTTACATTAAAAGCATTTGTATTGCTCATAGCCCCTCATGTGTTATTACCTGAGAAAATAAAGAATCATTTAGGGCATTTCAAGAAAAAAATGTACAAGGGACAGGAACGCAAGTCTAAATCTAGGTTACCACCACTAGAATTTATTTTCTTTTTATGGTGAGGGGTATAAAAATTATATGTATATATTATATGCTACTAAGGGAATCTTCACAGGGGATACGGGCTCATATTCCCCGTCTGTGTTTATATCCCCTGAGTCATCAGGCAAAGGGATATAGGACACAGACAGGGAATATGAACCGGTATCCATGTGAAGCCTAAATAACATATCAAATTGCAGGATTCACCTGGATATTTTACTTCAACAGAATTTATATATTTATCGAATTTCCTTTGTTTGCTTTCTTACTAATGATATATATTGATTTCTGTGAGACACATATAACGCCCTCACAAAAAATATATGTTTTTTTATTATGTCTAAAACAAAACAAAAAGACAAAAAGTTCAACAAAGTATATATTTTTATGGAATTGTACCAAAATTAAAATCAATACCGAAAGTACATGTATGACTGTATGTACAAATGATCTGCCAAATGAAGACTTCTTACCATAAAATTTGAAGGAGAAACAGCCCAGTCATATAATGTATCCTCTGCAGACAGCCAGAAAGACAGGGGAAAACAATATGCACTAAATTTTTTTGTTGTGTGGCATAACATAAAGTTGATGAATTATCTCCCCTTAAAGATTTTAAACAGTATGCATTTTTGTAGTGCAAAAGTGGATTATTTGATTATAACCTTGTTGTTCTATGTGTGCAGTTTTACCCCATTTGTTTATTTCTAGGACGTTTATATACTTCGTAATTTACTTAAACAATATTGTACCTTTGTTCTGAACAGTTTAGTAGTATTTTTTAGCAGACAGGGTGAACTATTCTTCATGTTCCAGGAGTAATTCATTCTTGATGTTCGTATTTCGGCGCCATATTTTTACCGGGAGTTGTTGACACTCTTCGATTGTCACCATATTTTCTTAGATGTTATGCTCAAGAATCTCACATAGTTACAAATGTTTTCTTTACATTATTGTGCCTTTGTTTAACAGTTTCCCTCTAAATATATTCTTTTTTACTGTTAGTATTCTCTGGTTTTGTCAGACTTCTGCTTTACTTTCATTTTGTTTAGTTTTATACACCGGAAATTGAGAACTATATTTTTGCGCATTCTGATTGGCTAATATTTTTTACTATGGAATGTCATTCTATAGTCAGTTTCAAAAGTAGTGCGATTAAAATCAGCTGTTATTGATTTTTCCTGACCTGTTAAATTATTTCTTGTCATTGCTGGAGTTTTTCATTTATAATATTCAGGTAAACTGCACGCACACACACATTAAGTATATTTATTGATTGATGATTTAATTTAGTGTATTTTACAAATTTTTTCTTCATTTGGGTTTGCGTAAACCCAAATGAAGAAAAAAATTCAGAATTGGAGGAAAAAATGGAGGAAATGAAATCTCAACATGAAAAGAAATTAAAGGAAATAAAAGATGCACATACCTTAGAATGTCTTAGATTTGGCAATTTTATTGAACGTTTAGAAAAGAAAAAATCAAGAGCTTAGAAATGAAAACCAAAAACTGCACGAAAAAATTAAGAAACTAGAGAAAAATTTGTATAATCCAGATGATTTTTCGCCGAAAAAGGTTAACAGTACTGTACATACCGTACCAAAGAGGAAACCCTTTTCTAAGTGGAAATAAACAAGAATTACATGTACGTCCATACATGTATTATATATGCCATTGTACAGTGTATTTCGATTTATGTGCCAATTATAGTGAATTCCATTTAATATATGCCGTCGTATAGTGCATTTTTAAAGCTATATGCTGTTATAGTGAATTTTCGTATAAAATATGCCGTTGTAGTGCATTTTAGCTGATATATGCTGATATAGTGAATTTTCGAATACAATATATATATGCTGTTGTAGTGCATGTCAGCCGATATATGCTGCTATAGTGAATTTTCTAATAATATATGCCGTTGAAGTACATTTTCATATATATGCCAATGTTGTGCATAACTAATTTTATGTGTTGTCATTTTAATTTGACAATATTCAAATAGTATAGACAAAGTGAAATGAAAATAACAATCTCATATGTTGAAAAATTCTTATTTTAGAAATTATTGAACATTTTTCATTTAAACATTGCTTTAAGTTAATTCTGGGGACAGAATTCTTTATTTGATGGTGAGCAGTGTAGTGCAAAAGTGGATTATTTGATTATAACCTTGTTTTTCTATGTGTGCAGTTTTACCCCATTTGTTTATTTCTAGGACGTTTATATCCTTCTTAATTTACTTAAACAGTATTGTACCTTTGTTCTGAACAGTTAAGTAGTATTTTCTAGCAGACAGGGTCAACTATTCTTCATGTTTCAGGAGTAATTCATTCTTGATGTTCGTATTCCGGCGCCATATTTTTACCGGGAGTTGTTGACACTCTTCGATTGTCACCATATTTTCTTAGATGTTATGCTCAAGAATCTCGCATAGTTACAAATGTTTTCTTTACATTATTGTGCCTTTGTTTAACAGTTTCCCTCTAAATATATTCACTTTTACTGTTAGTATTCTCTGGTTTTGTCAGACTTCTGCTTTACTTTCATTTTGTTTACTTTTATACACCGGAAATTGAGAACTATATTTTTGCGTATTCTGATTGGCTAATATTTTTACTATGAAATGTCATTCTATAGAAAGTTTCAAAAGTAGTGCGATTGAAATCAGCTGTTATTGATTTTCCTGACCTGTTAAATTATTTCTTGTCATTGCTGGAGTTTTTCATTTATAATATTCAGGTAAACTGCACACACACACATTAAGTATATTTATTGATTGATGATTTAATTTAGTGTATTTTACAAATTATTTATTTATTATTCAAAATAGTAAATTCATATTTACAATCACAAGTATTGATTATTTCATTTAATACAAATTGAGTATTTGGAGACAAATTCATAGCTCGGCGTCAATTCAACATTGAGCAATACAATTTTACTTCAGGCACATCTTCTGGTATTAATGAGCAACTAAAGAGGAGATGCTCTGACAAGGTACGACCCATTTTTTCATTAAAAAATATTCAAAATGACGAATTATCTTCTCTTAAAATTTCAAATGGCAGCCACGTTTCTTGCAAATCCTAAATTTCCTTTCAAAATGTCTAAGGAAATTATATTTTTTCCAGATCACTAAAAATTCAAGCTGATTTTAAAGAGTATACAAATATAGAAGGGTGTCAGATGATGGTACACTCTCTTATCGGATAGGATGTTCTGAGGCTTCCAGATCATTTACTACCATTTATGGTCATTGCTTAGTTGGTACACACAAATACCAACTATGCAAAATGTCAACATTTGATGACGTAAAACTACGATGGTATAACACCTGCATGAATTTCACAGAGTGTGCGTTTTCGCGAAAAGGTCAAACAATAGTTTAGTTAAATATTCGAGGAAGGTGAAATAACTGGAACAAAATGAATTCAAGTGCAATATGCAGAAACATGAGGTTTATGCAAGAGGATGTTCATAAAAAGTTCATTCCTCTGGAATATTTGGAACCTTCCCAGATAACATCCTATTTTCCTACATTAGCTGCTCAAAAGAAAATTTCAAGTAAAGCACAGAGGACATTGACAGTGCCATTGATTTGGTAGAAAAACTTGAAGCTATAGAAGAAGTCACATCATTGTTTTCTTGAACACCTTTGAACTGTTTCATTTCCATTTCAATTGTATTTTTTCACGTTTGTCAGGCCATTCAAAATAAATACATTGTTTCTAAAGCCTCCCCTGCATAAGTAAAAATGTTGCAAGTCGACAAATTGTATTTCACATTTACAATAAGAATTTTTTTTTTTATATTTTGATTCGTCTAAAAATCTACAAAACATAATTCTGAATACCTTCGTTTCATTCTCCTTTCTCAAAGCAAAATATATGATAACCTTTGAGTATTCAAGTCTTTGTCAAGGACATACTGAAAACAAACTTAACCATTTCTCAGAAAAGAAGTGCTGGAAGATTATCGACAAAGCATGTACTAGCTCGATCTTTTTTTCCAAAATAATAAAGAAAATAACAAATTAAAAACCACCACACCGAATCAATATAGAAACTGCAGGGCTTGAGAAACAGACATTTTTTTGAATGACCTAATAATTCACATGTATATGTGAAGGGAGACAAGTTTATTGAATTACCAGTTATACTTATGAGTGTGCTCATTTATTGACTTATTTATTTATTATTCGCTAAAATGCACATGTCCTCTTCTCATTGCTATCAAACTTATTTATAAGCTATATTTTAACAAAACTTTGACCAATAAAAACTTATTGCAACCAAGCTTGGCCAAAATGGTTTTTAGGTGGTCCACTGCAATAAAGATGTCTCTGGATAACTGTTATCTAGATGGCCTTTGGTGAATTTACACTAAAATTGGACCCTATGGTAAAAACATTCAAACATCTTCTCTGAAATGGCTTTGCTAGTTCCATAGAAAGAAACTTGGTCACAATAGTCTTTAATAGGGTCCCTGCAAAACATTTGTTGTTATTCCTTGCCCGCTGACGATAGGTTGCATAGCATTTCGCCTGCTGTCAGTTACAAGCCCATGAACCTTTGGAACTAGAAGTCATATAAAATTAGCTTTTGTCTAAATATGCATCTTGATGATGGTATGAGATTTTGGTTATCCTGAGCTACATTTTATGCATTAAGGTTTTTCGTGTACATAAGCAGTATGCAACTTTATTGCTAGTTTCAGCTGACGAAACTGACTTTTTTGAGGAAAAACAAATTGGTAAGGTGATAAGTTGTTGTTTCTGGCTGCTCCTTTTCCCAGTTCAAGTTATACTTTATCCAAGGTGGAAGCAAAATTTATATATCAGAAAGTATGAAAAACAGATTCAAAGATCTTCTCTGAAGCTACTGGACCAACATGATCATTTGAACCAAATTTGACCACAATAGTCATAAGGTGTCTTCCACAATGTTTTGCAATGATAGAAATTACCTGTCTGTAATCAGAATTAAAAGTAAAACCTAGGCATGCCTTCTTTAAAGTTTCCATAGGTAACTTAATAAAAACATATGTTGACAGATTGCTATCAAGCCAATTCAAATCATTTTCAATTATCATTAGTTTGCTTTTTACAACTCATATTTGTATATATGGTCATATCTTCAAAACAGCCAGACCGCATATTGTATGTTGCATGCACATTCTTTTCTGTATGTTCAACCTTTAGATTGTCCGATCTGTAAATATAAGCATGTTTGTCCATTAAAATATGCTGTTTGTGTATCAACATGTTGTGGATATCTATAATATTACATTTAATAACTTACTTAATTCTGCAAAAACAATGTCGTTTATTTCTTAAAATTGACGTACACTTAATATCAAACTTATCAAAGATGCCAAATTTTAAGCGGTATATCTCTCGTAATTTTGTAACCAAATACCAGTCCAGATATAGCTGATCTTAATCTAATATGAATTTCACGAAAACAGTTGACAATTGTTATGCCCTTCATACTAACATTTTTGGTTTTAATTTACTAGTCCAACACAACCATTATGAAGGCATAAATGAGATGCCCAATACAACCAAAACTAAAATTGCGGTTTTTAAAGATGATTATTTCAGGGGTTCATCCTTAGCCCTTTTTTAATAATAATAAAAAACCTTTCACACGATATTTTCAATAAATATTGTATCACATTTTCATACCTTTCTGTTTAAGCTGGTATCTGCAACTGCCAGGGGTTGAAATTTGTTATTGTCTTGATATTGAACTTTGTTCTTTATTTAAAAAAAAAATGTTCTGCCTTGTTTACCTCGGTTTTCTGAACAAATTGACGACTTCGTCCTGTTACATCATGGAATTTTAATTAAGCTTATTATGTTCTTGTCACATGCTACATTTCTAAAATTTCTAAAGCAGGAGTTACTGTTACTGAATATAGTTAAAAATTTTTGACTGAGTCTGTTGAGGGCAAATAGTTAAGGATTTTTGACTGAGTCTGTTTAGGGCAAATTAAATCATGTAATATTAGCACAAAAAAGACTTGACTATGAGGTATGAGGAAAGCTCATTGTTGAAGGCCTAATGGTGACTTCAAGACTTCAACAATAAAAGCGTTGTTTCATTGCTTGTTTTTACCATGTATTTGTAGAAACTCTGTCTCATTTGCATTTACTCCATATCCATCATTCACCATTTGTGACTGGAGTTAGTCTCTCCTGCAGTATGGAGTCCGTAAAAAGATTCGCCGTGCAAGAGATGTATGCTCTCTATATAATTCATTTATGGGGTACTTATGCGTGAGAGAATTTCTGATATGGATATACTAGTCATATTTTCAAATTTTGGCATTTATTTTTGTAATTTTAAAAACTAATTCTGACCACCTGTTTCAAGTGCCTAAATCTCAATATTTTATAACGCAAAGTTAAAAGTGCCTTGCGTTTGTCTATATATTGTAATCGTCCACTGGCTTAAGACACTAGTGTTTTTGTCGGGCAAAGGATGACAGTAATTGTAAGAGCATTTTGACAGTTTAATTTATGCTTTGTAACAATCCCGCACCAATGACCAATAAAGTTATTGATGTAGCGTTGCTCACAATTAGCCAAGAATTCCGCTCAAACCGGTGCTATGGGTCGTCTTGAACTTACTGTGAGGTATGACCAAAGCTCATTTTTGAAGGATTCATGTTGACTTCAAGATGAAGAACCACAATAAAAGCGTTCTGCCGTTGCTTGTTTTTTACCATGTATTTGTAGAGACTTAATCTCATGTGCATTTACTCCATATACTTTCATTCACCATTTAACACTAGCAACTCAAAATAGTATTAATAACATGTACGAACTCCGTCAAATCAGTTTTATGGACAATATCAAAATGATATTAGCTGTCTGAATATTTATTCCGAAGTGAAATGTTCGATGTGGCTTCTATTAGAGAAATGAAAAAATTCGAACATTTTAGTAAAAAATGTAGGTTTTATTTAATTAAAGCTTACTCCATATGAAAATTAAAATTTTGAAGGCTGTCAACAAAATGTATTTTCCGCCTCGGTGTAGTTGACATTCAAAACATCTAATGGCAACGGATGATAGTGATTGTAAGAGCGTTTTTCTAGTTTATTTATGTTTATTGACAATCCCGTATTGATAACCAGAAACGACATGGATGCAGCGTTGTTCGACAATTGGAAAATAATTCCGCTCAAACTGGTAAGGTGCAATCTTCGATTGACTATGAGGTATAAGCAAAACGCATTGTTGAAGGCCTCGTGGTGATTTCAAGATCAAGAACAACAATAAAAGCGTTTTTGCATTGTTTGTCGCAACCATGTATTTGTAGAGACTTTTTATCCTGTGCATTTATTCCAATTCGCTTCATTCACCTATTGCATCATCATGGTAGATTAGACAACTATTTTTTTGGAATATAAACAAGTTTGCAGTGAACAGCCGACAATTATTTCAGAACCTGGTGTTTTCCATGCCTTAAATTTGATTTTTTTTTATCGAAAGCCTTATATCTTGGCTTTCTTGTTTTTGACATCACCTTGATTTTTTTTTTTCTATTTAGCTTGTCTTTTCTTCTTTTAGTATTTCGCTTGGTATCTACTGTTATGTTATTTTAGTGATTCGATTTATTTTTTGGTAAAGTGGATGATATCAAAAATATAACTCATTGATCCATGTTTTAATTACCTTTTTTCTCATTCTTTCCTTTCCAAAGAAAATTGTGTTAGAAATTCAAGCAATTAAATTGTTATTGCTTTTTTTAACAATGTGAAGTGAAGGAAAATATTAGAGTTCATAACAGGGTTTATTTTACAATGGACTGATATCTTTCAATAAATAGAACTGTTTGCCAGAACAGGAAGCATTCGTTTGATTTTCTAGAGTTTTAATGAACTTTGTTTAGTACAGACTTCCTTTCACGCAGTGCACAGAGATCAATATTCTTTGCTCTCGCATTGTATGCCTTGGTTGGTTCATAGTGTATTTTGCCCTCTCAAAACATAAATGTAGTTTTAACGCACAATAATTTTACTTTAAATTTTCTGTAAAACACAAACTATCAATTTCATTAAAAAATATTGTTCGTAAAGTAATTGTACTTTTCTGGATTTAAAAAATAAATGAAAGTCTAATCTTAAATTTAATTTCAAATTTGATGCCAGTTTATTGCCAGGCTACTGGATACAGTAAGTTACACATTTACACTCGATTTAAGTTCAAGTAAGTCTACCGTTATATGGATTTAACATCAAATTAATCTTGGAATATACTGTGTATAATGCACTAAAAAGGAAATTGAATTTAGACTTTACTGTGTACATGAAATTCTTAGATTGATGTTCAATCCTAATATTCTTTCTGAATTAATGTTTCAACTATCCATGACTGAAATTAAATTTTCAGTCAACTAAGAGAATTTTAAGATTTTTAAACTTTACGTATTTGTAATTTTTCATGAGACTTTTCTAATAAACAATAGCTTATGTGAAATTGAAAGCAGCTTATTTAATGAATTAATTGAGAAATGTTAGAGAACGTCATTAAAACCAATGTCTTATCTAATCCAAATCGGCCAAGACTCCCCTCCCATCTCAAATTATATAACGGTCGTACATACCAACATATGCACACACAACACAGGGTCAGTAATACATTTTGTGATGTTTATTCGAAAAGAAATGCGTTTCGTTATTCTACTACTCCATGACTTGATGTTAAAAGGCATATGTTTTCACGTTTTACCTCACTTGTGTGTTTGTTTTTGTCGGATGAAAAAGTTAAGGCAACAACAGGAGAAGAGAGAAAGGAACTGGACAAATTAACTGAATATTTCACACTTATTGGTTACAGAAGAGCTTATTTTCAAACAGGGACGTTGTCACAGAAACAGCTGAGTCATGGATATGTTCAGCCGTTGTTACTTTCGTCAATTAAGAATTGTTATGGCCGTAAAGGCAACGTCAGGGATAGATATGAGATATCAGTGGTTTTTCCTCCTGGATTGACCCACAGACAATGTGCCAGTTGATCTATACCAACACGGACAAGGCTTACCGTCCTGAACAACTGATGTCACCCTCTTTTTTATGGGTTTACACTTTAATCCGTATTTAACATTCTATGTACATTTCAATTGAGAAAGACGTTAATCATACGGCAAATAAATGAGGCAAAAGGCTGCCCACATTGGAGGACATATAATTATGAACAATATCAACAAACCTGTTTTAAAAAGTTGTTGCTTCATATTTTGACCATTGCTGCTTCCAAGAATAAATTTGAATTTAAATCAATCAGTGTCCTATGTTGAGTATCTTCTAACTGGTGGCCATCTTGACTGAGAAAGGAACATGAAATTCACAAACTTTGCAGAAGACCTCCGAAAGGATTTGTGTGACTAAGAATGAATCTAATAAAGCCAAGTTGTTTCATCAAGAGTTTGAATAGATGTCACATAGGTTTCCTGTTTAAAAGAATGCTCGACAGATTGATGAGGTACGAACAGGTAAATCCGATTGGCTCAGTGATTTGAAAAAATCTCGTGCATTTACCGTAAGATCCCTACGTTAAACTATGTTAACCACTTGTGGTCATCTTCGATAAGGTGCGGCAAAACCGGACACAAACTTATATGGGCTGTTTGGGCTAAATTTTATTCCCATCGACAGAATAGTTTTAGAGAGATGTTTGAAATTTTCTCTTCGGATCCAATTTTAAAATATAATCCCACATTGTGGCCATCTTGAAGAGGAGTATGACCCAAAAAAATATTGAAAAATAGAACATATTTCAATATATTCTCCGAAGGATCCAATGTTTAACTCTGTTCCCCGTAGGCACCCATTTTCCATTATTGCGTAAACCTGAAAAAATAACTTTGTGAAGGGTACAATGCAAGAGCTTTGAAAATTTTCCTTGAGGGCCGAATGTTCAACTAAGGTTCGTGATTGTTGAAAATGGGTATAGCATGTATTTGAAAAAAACAGCTTTTGGAGATATCCACCCAAGGAAGCTAGTAGACAAGAGTCACTACAAATAAAGAGGCACTATTTTGTATAGTACTATTTTCGAGGTCTGTCAAACATTGGCGTATTGTAATAATGTAGTGCCCCCAGACAATATTATGGCTTTCACATTTAACACAACCTGGGCACACGGAAGCTATAGTTAGTCGTTATATAAGTGGGAGGTTAATGCATCATTAAACCTGGTTTAAGCCACCATTTTATTTATAACATGCCCGTTCCAAGTCAGGAATATTACGACTTGCTAAAAACGTTCTGTGTTGGATTGCGTTTCCCTGATTCAGTCGAATGTTATACGGATTTTCCTTATTGGTCTCTTCCTCTGATCGATTCGGACTTTTGTTGTCACTTTTATTTGTTCTAAATGGCGGGGACTTTAAAAGAAAGATATGTGAATGTGATTTTCCCTAGTAACAGTGTTAAACTATGGGCATAAAGTGAACCTGAAAAAACTAGATTCTTCAATGGGCCATTCCTTGACGATTCTGACAAAATTTTGTTCCAAATGTCCCAGCAGTTTCGGAGAAATATATCTTTGAATGAAAAGTTAAATTTGCACAAGACAGAACGGTGGGCAATGGACTTAAAGTGATTGCAACAGCTCACCGTAGCTATAGCCAGGTACAGTACTGAGCAACGTAGCCCTTACAGAAAAAACAATCAGTCACCCGTCACCCGTTCGTCAGGGAGCAGTCAGCGGTCAGTCAGTGATCAGTTAATTAACGTGACGACTTGTTATTCGTCCAACTCGTCAATTGACGCGAAACGTGACGGATGACGAGAACCCTATATCGTCCAACTCACGTCCAGATACGTTCATTTATCACGTGATATCTCGGGTTGAAGATTTTGCGAAATATAGATTCGTTTCACTCAGTGCATACACGATCGGTACATCATCGCAACAGATCAATCTTTTTGCTATCAATAAATAATTGCTTATGATATGTTTTTTTTTTATTTTCATGGAGTCTTTAATACAATAAAGTTCGAAAGGAACTTCTGCATTGACGGGTGTTATTCATCAAAATTTGCCATCTCCATCGAGTTTTAAACGAAATAATGTGTAAAGGGAAAATTTCTAACTAATCGGTGCATTTGTCGGGGCATTTGTGATGACGAAAAGTTTCACAAGACAGTTTTAATTATGTATTTTTGGACACATTGTAATTTTAAACAGACTAATGTGTATAACAAAAGTTTTGCACTGACTAGTAGATTTGCAATGACTCAAATGAAGGTTTATAAGTGTCCCTTTTTTACCAAAATTGTTCATATTCATGGAATTTTGAACAAAATAATTTGTAAAATGAAAGTTTTGCACTGGCCAGTGCATTTGTTATGACTAAAATAAAGATTTTCTAATTGATCTTATATTAAAATCTTTCATTTTCATGGAATTTAAAACAAAATACTGTGTAAAAGGAAAGTTTGGCACTGACCGGTGTATATATGTCATGACTAAATGAACATTTACGAGTGATCTTTTATGTTATTGTTTTCATTTTCGTGGAATTTTGAACAAAATAATGTGTAAAAGGACAGTTTCGCACTGACCGGTATGTATGCAATGACTAAAATAAAGAATCACAAGTAATTTTTTATCACAAATTTATTATTTTCATGGGATTTTTAACAGAATAATGTGTAAAAGGAAAGTTTCGCAGTGACCGGTGTATATGTAATGACTAAAATGTAGATTTATAAGTAATTTTTATCACATTTTTTCATTTTCATGGCATTTTTAACAGAATAATGTGTAAAAGGAAAGTTTTGCACTGACCGGTGTATATGTAAAGACTCAAATGTAGATTTATAAGTAATTTTTTATCACATTTTTTTTCATTTTCATGGCATTTTTAACAAAATAATGTGTAAAAGGAAAGTTTCGCACTGACCGGTGTATGTGTAATGACTAAAATGGAGATTCAATAGCAATTTTTTTTATCACATTTTTTTCATTTTCATTGAATTTTTCACAAAATAATGCGTAAAAGGAAAGTTTCGCACTGACCGGTGTATGTGTAATGACTAAAATGGAGATTCATAAGTAATTTTTTATCACATTTTTTTTATTTTCATGGGATTTTTAACAAAATAATGTGTAAAAGGAAAGTTTCGCACTGATCGGTGTATGTGTAATGACTAAAATGGAGATTCATAAGTAATTTTTATCACATTTTTTTATTTTCATGGAATTTTTAACAAAATAATGTGTAAAAGGAAAGTTTCGCACTGACCGGTGTATATGTAATAACAAAAATGTATATTCATAAGTAATTTTTTGATCACATTTTCTTATTTTCATGACATTTTTAACAGAATAATGTGTGAAAGGAAAATTTTGCACTGACCGGTGCATTTGTAATGACTAAAATAAAGAATCATAAGAAATTTTTTATCACATTTTTTTCATTTTCATGACATTTTTAAGGAAATAATGTGTAAAAGGAAAGTTCCGCACTGACCGGTGTTTATGTAATGACTAAAATGTAGATTCATAAGTAGTTTTTTTATCACCCTTTTCCATTTTGATGGCATTTTTAACAGTGTATTTGTGAAAGGAAAATTTTGCACTGACCGGTGTTTATGTAATGACTAAAATGTAGATTCATAAGTAATTTTTTTATCACATTTTTTCATTTTCATTGAATTTTTAACAAAATAATGTGTAAAAGGAAAGTTTTGCACTGACTGATGTCTATGTAATGACTAAAATGAAAATTCAGAAGTAATTTTTTATCACATTTTTTGATTTTCATGGAATTTTTAAGAAAATAATGTTTAAAAGGAAAGTTCCGCAGTGACCGGTGTATATGTAATGACTAAAATATAGATTCATAAGTAATTTTTTTATCACATTTTTTTCATTTTCATGGAATTTTTAATAAAATAATGTGTAAAAAGAAAGTTTCGCACTGACCGGTGTATATGTATTGACTAAAATGTAAATTCATTAGTAATTTTTTTATCACATATTTTTATTTTCATGACATTTTTAACAGAATAATGTGTAAAAGGAAAGTTTCGCACTGACCGGTGTATTTGAAATGACAAAAATAAAGAATCATAAGTAATTTTTATCTTTTTTTTCATTTTCATGGAATTTTTTAGAAAATAATGTGTCAAAGGAAAGTTCTGCACTGACCCGTGTATATGTAATGACTAAAATGAAGATTATAAGTAATTTATTATCACATTTTTTTTTATTTTCATGGAATTTTTAACAAAATAATGTGTAAAAGGAAAGTTTTGCACTGTCAGTGTTTGTGTAATGACTAAAATGGAGATTCATAAGTAATTTTTTATCACATTTTTTATTTTCATTGAATTTTTAACAAAATAATGTGTAAAAGGAAAATTCGCACTGACCGGTGTATATGTAATGACTAAAATGAAGATTAATAAGAAATTTTTTTCTAACATCTGTTCATTTTCGTGGAATTTCCAACAAAATAATGTTTAAAAGGAAAGTTTCACACTGACCGGTGTATATGTAATGACTAAACAACGGCAGTAGAATACCGAAGGAACAAGGGAAGCGATGCCTACAAAAATCGAAGTCCAAAGACATGGCAAAAACGGTAACAGATAAAACAAAGACAAAACTAGGACGTGAGACAGCTACAATGCACGGAAATAAAAAGATAACATTAAGAACTAAGGCACTCATAGTGTGAACTCCCATGAAAACCGGGAGTGACATCAGGTGCTCCGGAAGGGTAAGCATGTCCTGCCCCGCTAGCGACACCCGTCACACTATCAGTGAGGCATATAGTATTTTGAAATGCCTGTTTGGTAGCGGATTGGTGAATGTCATTTTCTAATGAAGATTAAAATGAAGATTAATAAGTAATTTTTTTATCACATGTTCTCATTTTCATGAAATTTTTAACAAAATAATATGAAAAGGGAAAGTTCCGCACTGAATGGTTCATTTGCAATTACTAAAAAAAATAATTGATTAAAATTGATTGACATTTTTTATCATTTTCTGTATTTTGGTGGAGTTCTTGACAGAATGAATGGAAATTTATTTATTTTCAATTTATGTATTTTTTCATTTCAAATTAAAGCACTGGACTGTTCCCAGTCACTGTCAATGTTAATTTTGTTTAAAACCGTTATCACAATTGAATTCGTTTCGTTTCATTGGAAAATTTCAATTATCTATTAATCTAGTGATTATTTTGCATATCATTAAATGACGAGTCGTCTCTCGTCAATTGACGAATTGTATTCGTCAAATGACGAGTACCTGGACGTGAACTGTTATGGACGTGAATCGATTCGTCCCGTCCCGTCCCGTCACGTTCCCGTCAGCGATCCGTTCACGTTCCGTCAGCAATCCGTTTCGCGTTCGTCAAACGGTAAGGGCTACGTTGCACAGTACTGTAAGCTGAAGACATTTGGCCTCCCATTAGAAGGAAGTATAACACAAACGTTTGCTTATTTATGTATTTGAAAGCAATATATTGTCTCCATTTCCTACTTTTGTCTCGATACGCCTAGGTTATGCTCAATTATTACAGTTGCAATATAATCACTACAGACTTTTTACAGTCATCATGAATTGACATATAAAAAAATAACGGCTGTAGAATATCAAAAGAACAATGGAGTAAAATTTAAAAAATTCGAAGTCCAAAGACATGGCCAAGCATATAACACGGAAAACAGTGACGCTAGACATAAAACAATGACGCTAGATAGATACAAAGCACAAAAAATAGAAATAACAACATTCAAAACAAAAGCATTATTGGTGTGAACTCCAGTGATTCTGAGAGTTACACCAGGTGCTCTGGAAGGGTAAGTATGTCCATGTCCTGCTCTGTTAACAGCACCTGTCACACTGTGAGTAAAACAATCTAAGAAATGTCAAAGTCGTTAGTCAAATCCGGGAAGACGTGAATCTAGCTGAAAATGTCCGCTTTCAATTGGGATACTGACACGTCATATCTTTAAAATGATGTTATTGTGATGACCATTATCATTTCACAAATCGTAATGTTCATGTAATAGTTCTTCAACGCGAAGTGATATATTATTTTGATTTCATGTTTTAGAATTTCCACTTTCAGTATTCGTTTGCGGATTCATTCAGACAACCGCGTATGTAAGCTTTTATGTAGATTAATTTTAATGACAGTTTTTAGTAAAATAAAATCATGTAATTTAATTAGATACGTGAAAAATATAATAATAAACATACATTTGAACTTGCATCTAACAAAAACAAAATTATCCAAGACTAACCACTATATTTTTTACCTACTTTACCACCATTGTTATAACATTAACATTAAAAACATGTAGAAATAATTTGTATTCAAAGTTTTGGTTTATTTCTACAACAGAAGGCTCTCCAGTCTGTATACTTTGAAGACTAACTAAACATCTAATGAGTGAATGCATATTGTTGTTTCATTTTTCCGTTTGGCCTAAATCTGTATCGCAAATGAAATAACATTATTTATGATTATGCTGAAAGTGATCGTCTTCAACGGCATGAAAAAATAAAATAGGCTTTATCGTCTTCAACGGCATGAAAAAATAAAATACGCTTTCGTTCACTAAAAGGTATCAACATATCTACAAAAATGGGTCATAACATTGTCAGACACCAATGTTTAATATATGAATTAATTTTTTAAGTAAAATGAGAATCATGTAATTTGGCCGGGTATTTGAAAAACGAATATTAATATCTACCATCATTATCCAAATGATACAAAACTAACCTCCACACTATCACGGCTAC
>MJUU01070381.1:36079-96471 GCA_002080025.1 Modiolus philippinarum
TTATTACTTAAAACAATCACAGCTAAAGGGCCAACACTGCAAACATGTACAAATAAGTTGTATCACAGCTTTGCTTCAGTTCTTCAGCAAACTCTCTTATACAACAATTGATCACATTTTGTGGTTCATGATTCTAATTAAATATTTTTATGATGTTATACTGTATCTAACACTGTTTCCACAGACGCTTATAATGTCAAGTAAAAAATGTTCCGAAGTTATATACCGGATATTCGTTGTTTGTTTGGAGCATTACTTATGATTTTTCAAGAAGACCATAAACTAGGGTATTTTACTGCTCGTTTTCCATCATTTAAGTTAAGAAATAAGTTCTAATGAAATGTTAAAAAAAAATAGCAGTCAACTTCTTTTTTTTATAATTAATACCCTCCTCAATCATGTGCTATAAAGATATTTACATTTAATAATACACCTATATATAATTTTGCAATATTTGTAATATTTGAAGGAACACATTAACAACGAATACTGGGCAAACTCAACGAAATCAGAAATTTTAAAATCAAAAATACTTAAACACGACAGTTCGGTTTAAACCATTGAATTTTGATAATTGTTGTGTTGTTTAATTTTTATGTTATTCTGAAGAAATGTTCTTCTGTGAACCTTTGTAAATATATCACATCCGTCTTTGTAGAAGATGGAAATTCATTAGATGCCATCCCGTTGCGGATTAAAGTGTTGGGAGTACATCTTATTAGAGATGCATATCATCTTCATATAGCATATATCTTTTGAGACACACTGACACTAAATTTCTCTGAAGAAAACAAAAAAAAAACAAAAAAAAAAACAGATTTTTGTCTGAAGAGATTGAAAATTTTACAAGATAATATTTTTGTAGAACTTTCAACCGAAAATATTTGAATTAATTCATTATTTTTTGGTATGGAAATGAGAAGGGTATTTTTTCCTAATTTAATTGATCATTAATTTCATATTTAACGTAGGAATATAATCTGAACTATTATTTGATGACACAAAATGTGTAGCAGAATTTTTCTGCTCCGCTATTTAAAGGTATTTTGTGAGAAAACAGTTAAAATTAGTAGAAAATCAACGTAAAGTTCAAATTAAATTATTTATTTACAATATATATGATATAGTATATACCTAAAATCATCGATGTGGAAATCGTTTGAGTATGTGACCTACTTATACATAACCATTTGCTGTTGTAATCAAACGACATTTTTAAAAACATATTCATACAAAGATATTGAAGCAAATTGTGATTGATCATTGTCTAGCTTATGCTTATTTATGAATATGTAAGTAATAGCATCTATGGTTATTATTGGTTTCCTGCAATTGTAAACATGCATTGTTGTATAAACAACTTTTCAGTGTATCAACCCAAACATCAGTCTGTTATTGTAATAAAATGTCCCTAGTTTCGAATTTGTTTGCCAAATTCTGAAACCTTTTTAAGCATATTTGCTATCAATTGATTTCGCCTGTTTTCGCTGCTAGGAGTGACGAAATTGTCATTTCAGTATGGAAGCATTTTGATACCAAAAGTAAACAATATTTGTTTACTTGTATGGATGACTTTAGAACACGCGTATATGCACCGGTCAATTCAGTGTATCGTTACACTGTTATGGGTATAAAAATTCTCCTTTAATACTCCAGTCTTGCAAATACCACAATAACAGAAAATATTATTTATAGAAGTACCAGGATTTTATTTGATATATTTTCAAAAATCACGTCTAATACATGATTATATTGTATACGTTGTGTTGCTTTAATAACTGTTTTGAAACCTTTGTACGGTGCTACATAGTTGTAGTCTTTGATTCCAAAAGTGATGAAAACAATGTTTATGATAATTATATTAAGATGGATGTGTGCATTCCATTAGCCAAATCAAATAATTTGAATAACCTGTTTGTATGTTTAACTTCAAGTGTTGAAAAACTATGGCATGCAGGGATAAAAGTGATTTATTTACGTTCCAATCAAAATAATTCAACTTTACAATAAGGAAATTGAAATTCAGATTTAAAGCTTACACAAAATGCCACATTAATAAAACAGAAATGAGAAATGAAAATTGTATACTGGATATTTGCTGATTGAAGTCTGAGCTTGATAATTT
The DNA here is from genome assembly GCA_002080025.1 of Modiolus philippinarum. Classification (NCBI taxonomy): domain Eukaryota; kingdom Metazoa; phylum Mollusca; class Bivalvia; order Mytilida; family Modiolidae; genus Modiolus; species Modiolus philippinarum. The sequence continues at coordinate 38,205 of MJUU01070381.1, forward strand.
AAAAACGAGAAAAGTTTCACATTGTCTTACATTAGATAAGATAACAAATTCTTATATGATAATGAATGTTCAAATGAATAACAAATAAACCGTTGAAATGATAAACCGTTGAAATGATAATGTGGAATACATGGAAATATATGGAGCACAAACAAAGTAACTGACGAAGAAAAACAAATATAATTTAAGTCATACAATGCCTAAACAAATCTCTGGATCAGTAGCTTTGGTTGCCAATTGTATCCCTAAGTATGCAGACTTAGGGATACAATTGGAAACTATTGAGAATTAAAATATGTAACAACTTTATCTATGTGGTAGGTCCATAATATTTCATGTGCAGTTGCATTGTTATAGCCACAAGTCAAATCTTTACCTAGTTTATGGCCCTGGTCCCCTAGTCAAACATGAACGATCACTTAAAGTTTTTAGCAAGCAGTTTATAAAGACTGTATCAGTAGTATCTGACATGATGTTGTGGCTTGAGGAGTATGTATATAAACATATTAAACCCAGATGGTGGTCATGGCCTCTCAGTTTAGTATGAACAATAACTTAAAGTTAAAAGACAGTAGCCAGTTTGTACAAACTGTATATTCCTATCCACTTGATATTTGACATGCATTTGCTTGTTAAGGAGTACATACGGATTCCAAACCCAAATGGTGGCCCTGGCCCTAAGTTAAGTATGAATGATCATTTTTAAGCTTTTTAGCTAGCAGTTTGTACGGCCTGTACTAGTAGTCCTATAAAACATACGTATTTCACGCCAAGACAGACACCTGGCTTCTTAGTCATGCATGAACAACAACTAAGGTTTTGCAAACAGTAAGCAATGCAAGGGGTGGGCTAGAAATATCCTGTGTCCACAGTTTCTTATAAGTAATGAATATTTTTTTACCTCTTTTGGATTGTGAATTCCAAATTATTATTTGGTTCTAATGCTGCTGATGAGAGGTTAATCCTCCAAACACATATACATCATAATGATATTACTGCTTAATATGCAATTTATGCATTTTTGTAATTTATTATCAGTTTACTCTATTTTATCACATGTAAAAAACTAACAAAAATTTTTAATTCTGGAATGTGGTTAAAATTACATTTCTTTTTTTTTATAATAGCAGTAAAATTTAATTAAACTAAAATTCAAGAATCTGATTATAGCAAAGTATTGAACGAATGATCGAACAGCGCAATAATTTACGTTTATGCGCTGCGCATACGTGAATCAAACATTTTTTTTCATGAGTTGAATATTTTCAATAGATATAATCTAAATTTAGTTATCGTTTTTATTATATAGATCTTCTTATATATATTGATTGGTTCAATTAAATAATATTTTAAAATTATGAACTACTTTTTCGACGTTAATCTGCTACACTTTACTTGAGAACAGCATTGACAACTTCTTTTGTGATGTCCCTTCCTGGAGTGAAATTATGGGAAATAATTCCACAGTTAATAATCAATTTTATTTCACTGGTATATATAGTATGGATCCCAAGAGAAAAGGGGAGATAGGCTGCATCTCACAAATGAAGGCTAAGATATCATGTCCGTCCCGAGGGTTGCGGAGGGATGATAAAAGATGTCTTAGCCTGAGAGTTTGAGATCATTCTATATCATCTTTCAAGAGGGGTTGATACTTTTCTTGTATTAATGCTCTGAAATTAATTGCACAACCACGATAAGCTTTGACTTTCACAAAGAAATATCAACAATGTTTCCAAAAAGATGATGTCACAATTGGTTTACTCGTACTGAAGCTGGATAGAAACCTCATTTTCAGCAATTTCTTTGGTGCACAATTTAAAATGCCTGTTTCAATGTAAATCAAATAACTTGCTGTTCATGATAAATTATTGGTTGAAAGGTACACATTTATTCTTCAGTAAGAATATTAAATCAGACAATAAATCATACTCTATAAATCTTATGACAATTGGAAGTAATGGTAGACATCTTGAATTTTAGGCACGTGCTTGCGCAAAGGGGTATTAAGATTATATGAAGTTCAAAATAAATCATTTTCATAATTGTAGCTATTTAGTCATACTGATCTACTGAATATATATTTAGCCTCCCTTCCCTTTCTTTCCCAGAGGCTTGCACACATATATTTAGTTATTTGTTACCACTGGGTCGATGCCACTGCCGGTGGACTGTTAGTCCCCGAAGGTATTCACCAGCCCAGTAGTCAGTACTTCAGTGCTGACCCGAAAGCCGATTTTATTTTGAACCTTGCAATATCTAATTTTTTATAAATTTCTTTGAAAACTAAGGAGTATCACCCTCACGCAAATCTCTGTCCTTAGCTGATTTTGGCTTTACATTTAGATCATATTGGGTATTTGTTCTCTATCAGTTTTTAACATAGTTGATTTTATGGTCTTCCAAACCTTTAGATTTTATCTGCACTGAAGAAACATAAGTTGTCGAAATGCGTTTATGCAGAAAATAATTTCAAAGTAACTTCGGTATTTAGGTATTTGTTACCACTGGGTCGATGCCACTGCCGGTGGACTGTTAGTCCCCGAAGGTATTCACCAGCCCAGTAGTCAGTACTTCGGTGCTGACCCGAAAGCCGATTTTATTTTGAACCTAGGAATATCTAAATTTTTGTAAATTTCTTTGAAAACTAAGGAGTATCTCCTTCACGTAAAGCTCTGTCCTTAGCTGATTTTGGCTTTACATTTAGATCATATTGGGTATTTGTTCTCTTTCAGTTTTCAACATATTTGATTTTATGGTCTTCCCAACGTTAAGATTTTATCTGCACTGAAGAGACATAAGTTGTCAAAATGCTCATATGCAGAAAATAAATTCACAGTAACTTCGGTATTTAGTTACTTGTTACCACTGGGTCGATGCCACTGCTGGTGGACTGTTAGTCCCGAAGGGTATTCACCAGCCCAGTGGTCAGTACTTCGGTGCTGACCCGAAAGCCGATTTTATTTTGAACCTTGCAATATCTAAATTTTTGTAAATTTCTTTGAAAACAAAGGAGTATCTCCCTCACGCAAAGCTCTGTCCTTAGCTGATTTTGGCTTTACATTTAGATCATATTGGGTATTTATTCTCTATCAGTTTTCAACATATTTGATTTTATGGTCTTCCAAACGTTTAGATCTTATATGCACTGAAGAGGCATAAGTTGTCGAAATGCATGTATGCAGAAATTAAATTCACAGTATCTTCGGTATTTAGTTATTTGTTACCACTGTGTCGATGCCACTGCTGGTGGACTGTTAGTTCCAGAGGGTATTCACCAGCCCTGTAGTCAGTACTTCAGTGCTGACCCGAAAGCCGATTTTATTTTGAACCTTGCAATATCTAAATTTTTGTAAATTTCTTTGAAAACTAAGGAGTATCTCCCTCACCCAAAGCTCTGTCCTTAGCTGATTTTGGCTTTACATTTAGATCATATTGGGTATTTATTCTCAATCAGTTTTCAACATATTTGATTTTATGGTCTTCCCAACATTTAGATTTTATCTGCACTGAAGAGACATAAGTTGTCGAAATGCGCATATGCAGAAAATAAATTCACAGTAACTTCGGTATGTAGTTATATATAATATGACAAAGGTGTTACTTCCAATTAACAGAAATGCATATATAACTAGAATAAAACTCCATTTACATGCAAAAGATCAACGCCAGAATGTAAATTACTGCGAATAACCTCTAGCTTTACCCATAATTGAATTGCAACTCTACAAACTAGTTTCCAAACCCTGAGGGTAAACTGATTCATACTGAACACATCTTAAAAACAGCTCATCATCTAATCTGACCAGTTTCTTTACCTACAAAAATTCTATCAAACTGATTAAATAACTTCAAAGTGATTAGTTGATTGATACAGAAAGAAAACTTGACATTACAAATGAGTTATACCTGGGGGTGGTATCAAACTTTTTTCCTTTTTTCTTATTCTGAATAGATATTATATTCTAATTACAAATGTACATGTTTATACAAAAAATAGCTTTTTACGGTAAAATAGTGTAATGTCATTATGGTTTTATCTAAAAAAGAGAGGGAAATCTGTTTAAATTTTCTAATTTTGTAAGTTATAAAAGGAATACAGTCAGGTTCTATAAAATTAAGACCAGTAAAATCTATTTCTTGCAAATGATTTATAACCGATAGAAAAAACTTTGATACTGTCCTTAACTTTCTCTTCATTTTAATCCCTTTGAATCTAGAGTAAAGTCAGAGGTTATGCGCAGTAATATGTGTGTAAAACTTCACTTTATATCATGATATATCTAAAAGTAGATTTGCTATGTATTTACATGCAGTTTAATCTGATATGTGTATTCTAATAGAAAAACTAATCAGAAGAAGTGGCAGGTGTCAAGGGCAGAAAAAACATGTCAATAATTCATTTTGGAAATTTAAATATTGATAGAAAAAGTTGCTTATTTCCATTGATTTTGTACTATTTTATTTCTTAATTTTAGCTTTATGTATATTTTGTCGAAACAACGGCATTAGAATACCGAAGGAGCAAAGGGATGAAATTCACAAAAATGGAAGTCCAAAGACAGGGCAAAAACGAGAACACAGAAAACAACGACGCTAGACACAAATCAATGACGTTAAACAGACACAAAGCACAGAACCAGAAACCACAACATTCAGAACAAAGGCACTCACAGTGTGAACTCCAGTGAAACTGAGGGTGACATCAGGTGCTCCGGAAGGGTAAGAATGTCCTGCTCTGTTAACAGAACCCGTCACACTGTAAGTGAGGCATATATATTTTTGAAAGATCTGTAAGGTAGCTGATTGGTTAATGTCTTTTGCTAACCCTGAGACAAAACCAATTAAAACATGGTAGATGTTACTTCTCTAACCCTCAAACAGTACCAAGTTAAAGTTTGTAAAGCTTTTGTAATCATCCAGTGTGTAAACAGAGACAAAGACAGATCAGTACCACAAACATGAATAACGGAGACAAAACTAAAATATAACAAGACAACACAAAAAAACTAAAGCACCCACGGTGTGAACTTTCATAAAAACTGAGAGTGACATAAGGTGGTCCGGAAGGATAAGCATGTCCTGCTCTGTTAACAGCACCCGTCACACTGTGAGTGATTTAATCCGGGAAAATGTCAAAGTCGGTAGTCTAATCCGGGAAGACGTGAATCTAGCTGAAAATGTCTACTTTCATTTGGGAAAATGTCCACTTTCAATGATGCTATGGTGACGGCCATAGAATTCCTTGAGGGATGAAATTAACAAAGGTTGAACAAATCCCTGTCGAAAGAAGACAACATGTCAGATCGAGTCTTTTCCTGATACAGTAAGTGCATAATACCTTTTCAATAATCATGTGAGCTGATCCTGCCATAGATTAAAAAAAAAATTATTTCAGCGTATTCCATCCCTTAATGTCCATGTCAGTTTTCCCTGTTTTAAAACTTTAAGAATGTTGAAACCACGGAAGAGATAGGGGCGGATATTACGGGTGTATAGATGTATGCCCTCTTTTCACATTTAAAGAAAGAAATATTGTGGAAAATGTGTAATAATCTTTAATTTGGACCCCCTGCCAACAGTATTTTTGAAAGTGGACTTTGTTTCATTTTAGCTATCAGCAGTATGTGTGATTTTTAAGGAGAACACCTGCCCACATCTTTAGCTGAGTTGAGATTAAGGCGAACTCAATTTATAATTTGATGAATGGTGTCTGTGTATCTGGGCCTTAACTTTTGTTTTTCACGTATCTTAAAAACCACTTGCACATCTAAATAAAACTTTGAACAAACATGGAGACGAGGAACCAATCGATTTTGAGGTTTGTGCAACAGATGTCAAGGTCACAACTTCTAAAAATAGAACAAACAATTGACATTTTATCCATTTCCGCAAAATATCTCCAGAACTACATGCCACATCTAATTGAAACTTGGCACAGAAATCACTAATGACAAGATGTGGAAACCTATTGATTTTGAGTTCTCTGGGACAAACGTTAGAGTAACAACTTCTAAAAATAGAACAAAAACATGATCTTTATTTCTTCCCGCACACTATTTCTAGAAGCACATGCCACATCGAAAAGAAACGAAAAGAAGACATGACATATGATGAGAGAAGGAATCTCATCGATTTTGATCTTTATTGGACAAAGGTCAAGGTCACAAATTCTAGAAATAGCACGAAAATTCAACATTTTTTATGGCCTATCACGGAAAGTCGGGGAGGGCATTATATTGTTTTACGCTTGTCTATCCGTCCGTCTATCATTCGTTCATCCGTCCGTTAGTACGAATGAAAAACTTTTATGTGGTTTTAGAAAGTTTCCGAAAAAATTAAATAACTTCAAGGAATTAAGCTTTCAATAAGTAGTTGTGCAACCACATATCACTGTAAAATTGCAGCTCTTGCCACCGAAAAAAAAAGGCTACAAAATTTAAATGCCTCAAATGTGATGAAACTTCACAAGAAGGATGTCTAGCACTCATAAAATTGATTTTTCGGTCACAAAATCTTCGAAATAGCTGCTGTTGCTATGGAAACTGGAAAAAGACGGGACATTCAGAGTGCCTTAAAATGGATAGACCTTTACAGGAACATTGGATGACACTTATATAATTGATTTTCGGGCTAAGAAATTCCTTTTTTATACATTTTGGAAAAAGGGAGGTACATTTGTCTATGTCATTGTGTCCACACTTTCACTGTGTAAACCCCTGTATTGTGTCAACAGAAGAATCAGAAGAAGAAAACACATGAACAAGGTTCAAAATGCTCTAAAATATGTTGAATTATTTACAAACACAGAACTCAGTAATGCTAAAATATAACTTTTAGGCAAAGGATTGAAATTTATAACCAGTCCTTTAACAAAGAATGGAAAACAAAGTCTAATACAAGATTTAATGAACTAGTTCGTAAAATGAAGTGTAGATACCACTTTGATGACGGTAAAAACGCTGTTAATTACCATCCATTCAGAACAAACTCAGGATTTGTACCGCACTTAGCGAACAATGCCGTAGAAATTACTTATTTGAAACAAAACTGGAAGTCCAAAACCTTAGCGTTAGAAAATTCAAAGATAACCTATCTAAACAAAAAACAATAGCATTGAAATCTTTAAAAAATAAACTGACATAATTCTAAAAAGGCAGACAAAAATTCAACTACAGTTTTACTGGATAAAAATAAATACATTGACATAGCATTGACTCAACTTAATGACAATATACATTACGTAAGACTATCGGAACCACATACTATCGAAATCACATTGACAAAATTGTAGAAAAACTACATTAATCACATGTTGTTGACAATATCACACTTAAATATATTGTGAACGAAGAAAAGAAAAGACTTGGAAGATTATATATTCTTCCCAAAATACATAAGCACAGTATAAAAGACAGAGAGAAAATAAAAGATAAAAAATACCTACAGAAAAAACAAATTCTTGGAAGACCAATAGTATCTCTTTGTAACAGTCCATTAGGAAGAATCGGTCAATATATAGATTACTTTCTTAGACCAGTTATTCAAAAACTGTGGACCTACACTCAGGACTCCACAGATTTCGTTAATAAAATAAAACAAATTAAAGTACCTGCGGACAGCATTTTAGCAACATTCGACATTAGCAGCACGTACACTAATCTTTAACACAGTGAAATTATTGAAGCCGTAGAGCGAGCTTGGCCTAAAATAAGCTCAACTATCTATGATATACCACTACCACCGAAAGATGACTTTTTAAATATTCTTAAAGTTGTACGTCTAGAAAATTACAAATTCGAATTTTATGGCCGCATATATCGACAAACCATTGATGTACCCATGGAATACCCAATGTCTCCTAGTTTAACGGACCTTAGAACGTTTGCAATAATTTCAAACATACTGCTTTTATTTCCATATACCAACAACCTAATTCATTTGTCATTATATAGAGATGATGGATTTATCATATTTAACAGAGAAGAAAAATCTTATAGAATTTTCCAAATTGCAAATAGCATTCACCCTTTATTGGGATTTACATATGAATACTCCAGACAAAATATACAGTCTCTGGACATAACATTCTTTAAAGGAAACAGATTTATGACAGACAAGATATTAGACATGAAATTGTATCGCAAGCCCATGGATAATACCAATATCTAGGAAAATCGTCTGCTCACCAAGCGTCTGTATTTAAAGGCTTTATTATAGGCGAAATAACACGTGTCATTAGATCATCGGACAACAAGGAGGATTTAGAATCACAAATTGATCTGTTTAAAACAAACCTTTTTAAAAAGATGTTACCCCGAAGAAGAAATCAATCAATTAATTGCAAAAAAAACTATAAATAAGAAAAGGAAGGACACTTTACGATTCAAAATGAAAGATCAACGAAAAATGCCACCTTTGGTATTGGCTACTAAATATAACCCGCTGCTTAAACAATTAAACAGAACAATTAGAAAATACTTACACTTAAGTGAAAAGGATGAAATGACCAAAAAGCTATTCCCACCGTGCATAGCCATAACGGATTCTTTTGGATGGAGAGGTTTCTTTCGGATCACTGAACGGACATTTTCAGATTTTTTGTCAAAATGTCATAGAAAACGGTGCTAAAATGTTAACACTGTTAAAAAGGAGAGGCACTCATATCAATCTTAATGTATCACGAAATTGTTGGATATTCATCCCTTGCTTTTGTTTTGATAAAATAAAAATATAGCGTCATATTTATTTAAGCAAGACGATTTGCGATGAGACCTATTCATTTTGCATTCGTTTATTTTCTACTGTAAATCTACATTTAAAAGAACAATTTATTTTTTGTTCGTGTAAGGATCATTCAGTTTTGATATGCACACCCGTTTGCATTAAATAAAAATAAAAATGACAGTAGAGGTGATATATTTGTTTACAAATTGGAAAATGACTCTTTATGAAGTAAGTAATTTTGGCACCGGAATACTTTCAGATCTTTATGGCACAGGACACTAACAGATTGATTTTTTTTCAGCAAGGCGAAATGGCGTTTGCTGTTATATATTTCTTGTATATTTTATTTATATTTAATTATTCATGAAAGAGTATTTTGAAGACCCTTTTTAAGATCTTGACTAAGGAACAAAACTTCTTTAGCCAAGGTGATTAATTCGGAGCGCACGGTAGCTAAAGCAAAGTAATATCACTCAAGATTTGAAAATGCAATCTAAGAAATAAACATAATGATTTTGGGAGTAAATAAGGAATCAGTTTTCCTGGATTTTTTCATAGTCATTTGATGTTAAAAATATCAAATTCAAATAGCTCCAATTAAGGGTACAATAAATGAATAATTGTTAAGACATAGCCTAGAAACCTCTGATCCCAAAGCTTGAAGTTGTGGTTCTGTAAAAAAAGAACACGTATAAACATTGAATAATAATATATATGGTTCATATTTAAAATTGGAAAACTCGTAAGTTTCTTTGGCATTTCATTAGTATTCAGTATTTTCTAAGTAAAGAGGATACTGATCATTCTACATCATTACAAGTAGCTAGGATTTTTTTTCTGATAGATTAATCACGAAATTTGTCCTGCAGGGTTTCCAGCGTTTCATATGATATTGTTCCTTTAAGTTAGTTTGCTTTAGTGATTTAATAAAGTAGGTAAGCAGAAAATATAAATAGCAGATATAAAAAGGATGTTATTCATAATGAATTTTTGCCTACACACTACTTTATTGATATTAAAGGTTCCTTCATATCTGATAGGTTGGTAATGGTACCATGATCTCATAAACACAAGAAACACTTGAGCAATGTGTGAAAGTTAAACGATTTTAGTGCTGTTGTCGGCAGTTCACATGCATTGACAGTAGTATCAAGCGACAGATCTCTTACGATTTTAGCAAATTATGTCATGCGATACAATACGGGACCGTCGAGATAGGAACTTTCGTGTGATTGAAGCGATCGCCATGGATACCAATAACAAGGAATATTGGATTAATAAACCTATTGAAATAAATATATACGACGTAAGAAAACGCACTATTCATAAAATTGAAGTGCATGTATAAATTTTCCTCTATAACAATTCTTTAAACAAATTTAATTGACGAAAAAAGCCTGCAACGCTACAAATCGATTAAACATAAATTACCCTTAGGTCAACAGTGTTCATTAATTAGTTTCCCTCTCAATGTTTTGATGTATTGATTTTTTACGTATAAAAATAGAACTGTTTCCGGAGTGAACACGTTTCAAAAGTCCCATATTGGACCGACAGCGATAGGAATGTCAGTTATATGACAAAATATGGAAGGTTATAAAACCGGAGGTGGAAGTCATAGTTGCTCTTAACCAGGAACATTTGGCACAAAATGGACTACACTTATAACAGTCTTTGAAAGATAAATGATCATTTGACCAGTTGATACTCCACCGTACATGTTGTGTCACTGTGCCCCCATTTCTTTTGAATGCGATATAATTCCATTTTGTATATGTGCCTATTTTGAAAAAGAAGCATAGCTTTCAAAATTCCCGACCTCTTTTGAGTTTGAAGTTTAAATAGGATAATGTTGTTTATCAGAAAAAAGAAAACAGCCAATACACATTGGCATTTGTCTGGATTATGTTGTTGCTGGTGGCAGTAAGGATGACCACTGTTGCAATAAAGTTTTTTGACGTCATAAGTTCCCTTTCACATAACTTATATGTGTGTTTGTTTCTTTGAGTACACACTCACTGGCTGATTGAAAGGGTTAACAAATAAAATGCTTTTTAGCTCTGCCAGGTTGAGAACTTGCCGTGACTGCAATCCGTCTTTAACTTTTCATTCAAATATTTCAGGAATCACTAGTTGGAACTCCTTGCGTCAGGCTTGTTTGCACCTCATCCACGATTGAACATAATTTTAGCGTAGGACGCTATCTGAAAATGCAATCAAATATCTTCTTTGAAACCATTGAGTTAACTGGAACTTGACTTGGTCAGTCACAATAACTAGGAAGGACCCTTATTCCAGATAGCTGCCAGCGGAAAACACAGTTCCTCACTGTGCTGAAGACCGTACGATGACCATAGATGCTTTATTTTGGGTCGTTTTTACCTGGATATGGGATGTTGTCTTCTTGACATTTAACCCATCTCCTTTCTTTTTCATACAAAATAGTTTTACATGAAAAAAAAAACGCCTTTCGCAAGGACTTGATTGAAAGCATCCATTTAACAAATGTATTTGGCAGCTGTCGTCCCCATAAAGAATGAAAGATTCATTTTGATTCTTTACAAATGTCTGAGATTGAAGTAAATTTGAAAAAAATCGAAAAATTCTACCCAAATTAGGCTGCCTGTGTGAAGTTTAAGAATATTCCACTAGCATTATTTCGTAAACCATATTTTATGAAAAACAGATCTTGTCACAGAAAAAGTTGTTTTGGGTAATAAAAATTAAGAGATTGCAGAACCACTAATCATCGATGCTGAAATTTGATTAGGACTATTTTCTTATTAAGTATAAACCACTAACTACGTGCATTAAATATAAGTAATGGAACGTGTCCAATAGAAGTCATGAACTTTATTTTGCCTAAATATCCTTTCTGTTGTTCAAATTGTTTATTTGAAATCGTTTGTACAATTTTTAACATGAACATTTATAAATAAACCACACTCTATGGGCTATGTACTGCATCAGCATCCAAGAAAATCTGGTGCCATGATCATTTAGTGTCCGTTTCCATACTATGTTTATATTTAGTCTCGTCTGCGTTTAATACGTGGAAATAGTTTGCCAAAGTACGTTCTAAGTCTTATGTTGTTCAAAAAAATTACTTAGTCGTGCATTACACCTGATAGTTCTTCGTAGTTTAATAGATAAATGCCAAAATTACTTTTGTGGAAGGATCCTTCGCTGTCAAGATTAAGAATTAGCATACAAAATCATCAAAATTTACATAAAGTAACGGTTTGTTATAATAAAGAGATGATCCAAACGTTTAGTGAAATAATCACTTACCTTATCAAGACGATAAACAATTGTATAAAATCAATTTAATTGGACACTCGTAAACGAATTGCCTTTAAAACATCCGAAATGATCCTTTTGCGATTCAGAAAGAATCCTGTCCATCTTAAAGGATCCGTTATGGCTAAGCACCGTGATTCCTAAGACCACCAATTATTGCTTATCGGAAACATAGGAATCTTAAAGAATACCTTACGTCATCTAAAACCAATTGAAAATGCAATATATACATAAAAAATAGAAACCTAAAAAGGAGCACCGAGTGTCGTACCCAAATACTAAATTGATTTGAAAAAAAAAAAAAAAACTTTAAATAACCCTGAGCATCGCCCAAGTTGGCACTCCATGGCGGGTGGGGAGCAAGGGAGTGACCTTGATATAATTTTTGTCAAGAATACCTCTTGATGTCGCCTGAGGGTCTTCAACTAGAGGTGAACAATATTCACCCCCTCAAGCGAGATCAAGAAGGCCCCTAGCGTGCACTTAAGCGGTATTCTTGACAAAAATTATAAAGAAAAACTCAAAGAAACCATAAGGTAATAACTACTGTGCTATTACAATAAGCACAATATACTTGAAATCTGCTTTTAATATAAATGTTACTTCATGCAACTATTTTAAGGATACAGGTTTTACTGCTGATTATGCTTGGATAGGTTCTGGACACGTATTTTATTTATAAAGCTTAAATTTGCAGTTGCCCTATTCATTCAGGGTTCAATAACTGGGGCATATTTGGTTGCCTTTCGTAGACAGCTCTAGTTTCTGTTTCCAAACAATATCTAAACAACCATAGGTCAAATCTAATTGAAACTTCTTACAAACATGATCAATGATAAGAGGAGGAACACTCTAATGATTTTTTGCTTTATGCAACAAAGGTCAAGGTCTCAAATTCTAAAAACTAGAACTCAAATTTGATATTTGTTCAGTTTACGCACAATATATCCTGAAATGTCACAGAGAATTATTACATTGGTTAAAAAAAGAGTTATTATCTTTATATACAACTATTTGCGGATCAGATGATGTACTTATGAAACTAACAAATATTCTCAAGTTGTTTCTGATTTTCCCATGCTGCAGTGACTCATTAACTTAATGGCTTCTATAAAAGATATATGTACTCTATTTTCAGATTTTTTATATTGTAGAAAGATTAAATCTCAGAAGGGACAACACTTGAAAACAGCCCAGAGTAACAGAAAACCAGCTGAATAAAAATGAGGTGTGTGAGACACAGCAACTCTTTGTAAGTACAAAAAAATCTATATTTATATGACTTATTTCCCTTAGTCAAATAACATACATTGATATCTGCATCAGCTTCATTAAAACTTATTCATCTGAAAGGAAATTGGCTTTGACAAAGGTTAAGACTTGACATATTGACAATTGAAAAGTTGATTATCAACAAGTTTGCAGGTTGGTAATAAGCATGTGTATTATTTGAATGCTTGCGGGCATCAACTATATATTTGACAGTCAAATGCATTTTACAGGTGCCACATAGCAGAGCCTGTAACTGGAAGATTTCTGACCGTCAAATCAAGATTGAATACAGATATAATGTACTGTTATTGCGATTCTATTGCAATCAGAAAATTTCGTGTACTGTTTGTATTTGAAGTATATAAAGGTGGAGAAGGAACCAGACTAGAGGGAATCTATTTTGTGCCAGGCATGGTCATAGTGCAATTTATAGTAAGTGTTGACCAATCTAATAATCTGTCACACAAATATTGCATTAGAATTATTCATTATGAAGTTAAATGATGCAATTCATGTCTGTGAAACTGACAATAACCGCAATAGACAGTTTACGAAAAGATGACAAATGGCGTGTCTGAAAACTTCAACATATTGTATAAGGCAAACTGTTCATCAGCTTAATAGTACCAGTTAACCCTTCATTCCTCTATAATAATAGTACATACAAATTCTTTTTTGAATTTCAATTTATTCTTATTGTGGGAATTATTATGATGTTCAAAACCTTTGTTTAATCACAGATTCTGGATATTCATCAAGAAACTGAAAATGCGGGTACAACATGTAGTACATAGCCTGAAACAGACATATTTACAGTAGTATATATTTTTTCGGCACCCTAAAAAGAAATGACCATGAATGTGATGTATTTTGACCTTTTCTGTTCAATTTTCCACGTTGGCATCTCAATCGACGTTTTCGATTGTTCCCGAGCGACAATAATTCTATTATCACTGCACTGCGCCAATATGAACATACTATCGTCAATCTCTACGGAACGTTTGCAACAGCACACTGGTATTTTGTCTTGTTACGTAATGTGACAAAATAATCCCTACAATAAAGTGCCATACTTATCCAAAAATAGTATTTAAGAAAAAATATTTCAGTGCATAAGAAACATACATCTTGTATATTTGAATAACAGAAAAAGCAATAAAAACTCTATCAGTAATTTGTTTTGCTCAGAAAAATTTCTCTGTTCGAATTATTGCATGTTTGGCTGTAGCACTCGGGGCAATACAAGCAGAGAACTTCATACTCGCAAAACAAATTACTAATAGTATAAAAGTAGTAGCTGAATGGCAACAATATTTCTTGAATTATTTTTGAAAGTTTTATTTTTAGGCTTCACTTCCATCAACACAGATTTCATCATGAAGCTTAGAAAATGAAATTCATAGTAACAACACATTAGATGCTCTACAAAAAATCTGTGATGGGAAGATCAGTCCTATAAACTATCAGATTATAAAAGATGTTAACGAGCTAAAACCAAGAACATTAAGATCACTTAATAGAAAGGCAATTACTGCAGTTGAAGACACCTTGCACATTTTAGCACTAAACCATGCTCAGAAAGTTTGGAAACTCATTGATCAAGTGATGGTATGGATAACAATGGTACTGTAAATCTAGTTTCTGCATATGGCTGTTTAAAAAACTTATGTTTATCCAATGAAGATCACACCAAAACATTTGGAAGACAATAAACAAAAACTTTTTTTTTAAATATGACAGAGAAAAAGTTAGCAAAAAAGAATTAAATGAAAGCCAAAAAAAAAAAAAATAAATAAATAAAGCAGAGAACAGAAATATGCAAAATTAAGATACTCCTTTGCAATATTTTTAGTAATTTTGACATTGCAAGTTTCTAAAGACAATCAGTTTGCAGGTCGGCATAGAAGTGTTGACTACTAGGTTGATAAATACCATTGGTTAAAGATCACATGCAGTGGCATTGGCCCAGTAGTGAAACACATGTAAATGATTATAAATAATAAATCATTATACAATTACAAAAAGCCAGTCTTCCACGTTAGCCACTACATCAAAATAAGCCTAAGAAGATACTAATTGAATACTTGTATGAAAGACTCATACTATGAAAGAACTTGTATGCATGGTTCGTAGGAAATTTCACTGGTTCATGGGTTTTTGATTTTTCGTTCATAAGATTATATGAATTTAAAACATGTGAAAGTTCAAGATCTAGAAATCACAGACACTCAATATCAAGATTTCAGTATTTCTCTGACCAGGTTTGCCTTAGAATTAAGAATCTTGTATTTTCAACGATGTTTAATTTTTTTTTTTTCACATTTATAACCACAAATTATGATCTTACCACCAGATCGGTAGAAATAGGAACTGTTGTGTCTCACACTACAAAAGTAAAATTGTGTGAATTTACCAATTTTTGTCTGATTTTGTCTGAAAAATTACTCGACTTTCTTTAATGTCTGGAATATAATAAAAAAATTCTCGACACTATTCTTAACTGTCTTGACACACCTCTAAAAAGTATGAAATAAGTCTGATTGTATCTCGACACATTCTTGACAGTCTGAACTGAGGATGAATTTGTCTCGACACATTCTTAACTTATGAGCATGTCTGAAAAACTCTCAACTAATTTTTGATGATCTGGATTTATTCTCGACAGTCTGAACAGAGTCTGAATATGTCTCGACATATTCTTGACAGTCTGAACAGTGTCTCAATATGTCTCGACATATTTTGGACAGTTTAAACAGTGTCTGAATATGTCTTGACATGTTCTGGACAGTATGAGCATGTTTTAAACTGTCTGAAATGGTCTGATACTGTCTAGATTGTATAAAGAGAAATAAAAGAGTACTGATTTAAATTGTAACATAAATTTCTAATGAAGTTGCAAATCTTAAATAAATTAGAATAGAAATTAATTTATCAAAATAATGAAATTTTCAAAAACTCATAAAAAAGGTCTTCTTACTGCCAAGTCATACCATTAAATATGTGCGCAATATACTAGTACAACAGGTATTGACCCCTCTTATGCATTTATCTAGAGGGCCTAGGTCACAACCTAAATAAAAAAAAATGTACACAATGAGGAAAATGAATACGTTCTATGTAAAGTTTACATATACTCACCAAATTGTTAACCATTTGATATTTCTCTGCCCTTTGATGTGCAGTAAAATCTATAGCTGCTTTTTCTATATACGAGTACTTAAGCTGTCCTAGAAATCATTTTAGCTAGCACATTAAAAATACCTTGCTAGAATTAAGCAGAGAATGTACGCGTTAATTTCACACGAATATGATCTTCCGTCTGGGCAAGTAATCATGGGGAGCGCATTCAGTTTTAAAATCCAAGTAATTACTCATTCGACACATATCTATATTTAAGGTCAAGTATACTATTTAATCCACATACTCCAAATTTTAATTGAAACTAAAAAATATATAGAACTTATTCATGTTATGCAGTAAGAAGTCTCGGGAAGGTATCTGAATTACCCGTTTAAGACCAATATTTGTATAGTGACAAGGAATGAATTGATGAATAGGTTTACTTGAGACAATATCAACCACCTGTGACAATCTCTGTTAATTGGAGATGTTCTTAATGCTTGTATTTATTCCTGTATACATGTAGTCTAAATCTCAAAATTGATTGCAGAAAAAAATGTAAAATATCACTCAAGCAAATTATATATATTATATAATTTAGGAAAACATTTCATATTAAAAAGGGTATATTACTTGTAAATAGTTTTATCCATGGATAGAGATATTTACTATGAAAAATGTTGAAAATAAGTTTTCTATGATTGCAAAGATAATAAAAATACGTGCAAGTATATGAATGATGCAAATGAACTTTAAAGAGTTTGTAGTTTACCACAAAATACCCATATATTAGAATTTTGGCATTATGATAAGTACACTAGTAGGTATGTACTTAATAAATTGATTGTTTTAGCAGCTATTGTGTTTTCAAAACATTTTGTAAAAAAAAAAAATCCTTGAAAAGTTGACAATCCGAGTGAAACTGAAGAACCTTAAATTTTTTGCATTGCATTTTTATTTATTTTTTTTTATTTCGCTTTATTTATTTGATGCCTTGTTAGTGTTATCCAGGCCTCTTCATCATGGTTTTGTGACATTTTTGAAAATAAAATGCTTTTATTTATAACATAAGTACTAAACATAAATGTAAATGGTGATTTTACATAAATGTAGAAATGGAACACAATTATAGGAAAATAAGCTAAGAAAATAGTTTAAAGCAGACAAGATAAATAATAGAAAATAGATGAAAAAAAAAAATTATCAGATGATGATAGATTTCCAATTTCTATTCAAAATTAAGAATATCGCAACATGTCAAAGTTTCAGGCATAATGCATAATGTTAAGAATATTTTTTTTACGAATTTTTCATGCAAATTCAGACTGTCAAGAATGCGTCGATAAAGTTTAAGACAAAAATAATATAATTAAGAATTTGTCGAGAAAAAATAAGCACAAAATCAGACATTAAAGAATGTCGAGTAATTTTTCAGACAAAATCAGACAAAAATGATAAATTCAGACAATTTGTCTTTTGTAGTGTCAAAAAAACGAGAATAATAAATGTTTTATTAATACGAAAACAGCTGTAATTTGTGTATCAATTTCTATTGGATTTCTGACCACAAAATCTTTGAAAATTGCATCCGAACAAATAAAAATACTTTCACCAATCCTAGTAATTTGGACAAAAAATAACAACTGGCTTTAATTTGTGATCTAAGTTGGTGTTTTATTACTACGGTCTATTTGATGTATAATNTATTATTTATTTTTTCTTGCAGCAGCAGAAGTCAAAACCCTGTACAATTTGTGATTTGGAAGGAATTCAGTGACAAGAATGACAAAGACGTTTTTTGTCAATGATAGTCAAAGACTATACTAAAGAAGAGTTGAAAGATTTGATACCTGTCATTTACAAAGCTAGTCGACAGGCAAAAGAGGATGGAAAAGATAATTTTGGGGCCAGGAAGTAAAAAGAATATCGAGGATTTACCACATATTTCAGAGTTCAATGGTCCGTCAACATTAAAGTTAATTAAGTTTTATTTCCAAGTTAATTTCTCAGATACTATTTATTCTATGATCATGTCAAATACTGTTGTAATGAGTTTTTGGAAATAGGCCAGCTTTTCAACTGTTATATACGTCTTCCAAATGTTTAGATTTCATCTGCACTGAAGAGACATAAGTTGTCGAAATGCGCATATGCAGAAAATAAATTCACAGTAACTTTGGTATTGTTAGTCCCCGAGGGTATTCAACAGCCCAGTAGTCAGTACATCGGTGCTGACCAGAAAGCCGATTTAATTTGGAATCTTACAATATCTAAATTGTTGTAAATGTTGTTGAAAGCTAAGGAGTATCTCCCTTATGCAAAGCTCTGTCCTAAGCTGATTTTGGCTTAACATTTAGATCATATTGGTTATTTGTTCTCTATCAGTTTTTACACATCTTTGAGTTTATAGTCTTCCCAACGTTTAGATTTTATCTGCACTGAAGAGACATAAGTTGTCGAAATGCGCATATGCAGAAAATAAATTTACAGTTACTTCGGTATTTAGTTATTCATTATTGTAATCAACAAAAAAACGTCCTCAATATATATTTCTGTTAGGGATGATATAACTAAAATTACCGTTTTATACTTCGCAGAAAAGTAACTTTTATTCGTTACTTGCATATTTGTTCTGACAAACTTTAGTCGGTGCTAATGAGAGACATTTTCCTAGGCAGTTGTCAATTTATTTTTGGCAGAGTTCAGCATTATGTCAATGGCAGTCGGAATTGAATTTTCATTATTTGCTGATAGAATCAATACATTATTCGTAACTTATCCAAAAAAACACAAAAGTTTCCATAAAAATAAGATGAAGGTCTAATTCTTGTGTTTTGACGTTTTTCAGTTTGACGTCATAACTTCATCCGTATTCCAAAATTGTGTGTATTCGTTGAAGTTCGGATAACTCAGTGATGATTTCTAAGAAATTAAAGTCTATTTTCACTTAAAATTAGGTCAAACTGCAACGAATACCCCAACAGGTCAAAACTGCAAGATCTTATTCAATAAGAGAGAGCGTCGTTTTCGAAAGTTCGTTGAAGTATTGATTATTTCAAAATGGCAAATTGTTTGTAATCATTCACTGTGTCGATGTTGTTCTTGTTTTTCAAAAAATATCCATTCGATTCTCTGCACTTGCTCATTTATGTCGTGATTCTATTAACCGGAAGTTCTCTTTTTTTACCGGAACTTTTCATTTCAAGAGTAAAATTAGAATCGAGTGTTGCTTAAGATTATAATCAATTAAAGAGAAAAAGAATAATGCTTTTATTTTAAATTCTTTTCCACAAAAAAGACGTGAGTGAACGTTTCCTTTGTTGAGTAGTAGAGTTCAATTTGACTTAAATTTTTCCTTGATTCATTAGTTGCATTTGATACTGAATTCTTTGTCCAATTATCGCATGTCCAAAATTTCCATAAGTAAAACTTTGGTAGATACATCAGAATGGCTTGAAAATAGGTATGCAGCTTAAGCATGATCTGATATATTGTGTATGTAAATTTGCAAATGGTAGCTCATTTACAGTTCAACGGAATGATTGATATAGACGTTTGATATTTGCTAGGATAGTATAAGGAAAGTTGCATTGGGTATCGTGGCTCGAAATGTTTAACGTCATGGTCAGATGATTATAAACAACAATATTTCGAAAATCTTATGTGACCAATACCCACCAGGTGAGCGATACAGGTTCACATGTAAGCCTCTGGTTTTACTACACATTTCAAATTTTTCAGGTGTACCACTTCCATAAAAAGAGTAGTTTGTAGAATGAACAAAGACAGATTGGAGCATGCGTTAGATTTCTTTTTTAATCCTGCTTTTCACCAGGTTTGAAAATTTTGCACTACTATACATCTGGTGGGAATAATGAACATTAGTCAGAAAAATGGTCAGTTGCAAAAATAAGATATGAATTGTATAAATACGGTTATTTTGAAGGAAATTAATAATGTAAAAACTAGGCTGATTTACTCTCAAATTTTATAAAATCCAAAAGACTTTACGTAAGTTTTGAGAGTAAAAGTCCTTGATTAGGTCTCATACATGTTATAGAAATACTCTTTCATATGTACTACAATTGCGTCAACATTACAACTCTTAGAAATAACTTGCTTTTTAGGAATTCCTAATATTATGTCATGAAACAAGTTTTAAACATTTTAATTGCCATGCAAATGAATACTGAATTCTTATGTACTTACAATACTGTATTTATTACTTGAAGACTGTCTCAGGAAGACATTCATAAGACAAGGTTATGGGACTTTTGTAACTTTTGTTAGGAACTGTAAATAGAAATTGCATATTTTGGTATTACTTGAATAAGCTTTTAATACCCGCCTTAACCACCATAGTAAAAAATATTTATTATATTAGGACTAAACACTCATTTTTAGGAAATTATCTATGTATAAACTCCGGCAGCTCACTTGCAAACTGCGGTGTTGGTGAATGAGGTGGCAGAGTTTATATATACATAATTTCCTAAAAATCCTTATAATTCCAATTTTGCACTTTAAAAAACTGCGTGATCTATGTTAATGATGTCTTTCTTTGCTGTACTATACTGTTACGAAGCGGATTAATGGGCAAACGAAAATGTCGTTTGCTATTCACGACGTTGACCAATGAAAATGATTGTTACAGTTACATATATAATTATGACTTGTTGAAACACTGATTACTGGAAGATTGATATTTCAGAATAATAGTTTCATATACGAGACCTTATTAAAATTAAGGGATTTCTTCCATGAGAGTGGAAAATTTCGTCTTTTCCTGAGTGGGGTAAAAGAAAATTTCCCTCACAAGTGAAAAATAGTCTGTAAGATATAGGAAGCTATTTCAGTAAAATATACAAAAATTACAGCGATCAAACCAAAGAAAAGAAAAACTTGCCATTCCTTGTGGATTTTTTCTTCTGTAAAATTGGAGAGGGGGTTATGAACTCACTATAGATGAGGCAAGGGGATATGCTGTTCTAAGTGTTGCCTTTTTAAAACAATTGCTACTACTACGGCTGAAACAATTAAATTTTATGAATGGATGTGGGGTGAGAAGGGGTAGCTTATTTTTGAGCATTCCTGAAAAAAAAATAATTAAACTTATTTCTAATACTTGTACTTTCAGAGCTCACATACAAAGAAAAGACAAATGCTTTACACATTGCATTCAATATGCATTGAGTGATCCTTTTGATGAAAAATTTAGTGAATTATGTGATGATAATACACATGAGATAACATGTTAGATGTGAACTGTTTCCAAAAACCATTAAAAGATTAAGAATCTGATGAAAAATTTTAAAGGTGAATACATGTAAATTGTCAGATCATCGTATAAATTTTACCAGAATCGAAATGTCTTGCAACAATGCTAATTTGGTGTCTTTGGGAAAAGTGACAGTGTTAAATTTTAGTTTTTTTTTTAAGTTTGGCAAAAAAAAAGTAAACTGAACTATTTATTGGAATTTTGGATATAAACACAGAGTTCTCTAATACGGAAAGCATATTTGTTTCAGTTGATTACATAAAAATATCTTATTTGAGATGCACAGGGAACAAAATGTTTGTTTCGCAGGCAAATGCACAAATAGTTAATAACGAAGACATACTGATTATATGCATAGTTTGTTGGTATTAAAATTTGTATTAGGCCAAGCCTGTCTAATCAGCCAATAACACTATGAGTCACAACAGCGATGAGTAGTGATGAAGTTAGTTTACATGACAAGCGAGACCTGATATAAATTTTGACACTAACACACTATGCATGTTATAAGTAAACTTAAAATTGAAAGCAGAGCAAATAGTAAATATAAAATCAATACTTAGGAGGAGAGCAAAACTTGAAAGAATTATAAAAACTACGGCTTTGATACCCACAATACGGCGTTTTCGAGATACAGATCTACTACGGGATAACATACTTATCTTAGCACTTTGTCACGTGATAATAGTGACGTTGCGGTGCTTGACGTCTTCCGCTTTGTACTTGCTGTAAATAACAATATCTTACTTGACAAGTTCCACTTACAGAATGTTGTAAACAGTGGTTAAATTTTCATTCTATTTTATTGCAAAAGCTTGAAGTTAAGAACCGCGGTAACACGACTGCACTGTCTGCAGAATAACACATGATTTTTTATGTTTGGAAGTGAACTTAAATTTCGTCTCATTTGCGTCGATTTTACTGGAACAAATGTCTTTAAAAATGTTCAAATAAAAATCACGTCATTTAAAACAAATACTCATCTTCACAGGGAAAGTAAAAATCCCTTAATTTACAAATTAGATAGCATTTCTTTGACGAATTTACAAAGTGTGTGTTGGAAATGCAATAAACCGGAAATGTATGTGAACCTGAAAATGCCGAGAACGTCATAAAAGATGTTACGTCATTCCGGGAATGAAAGCATCTCGAAAACGACGTATTTACACATCTGCATGCATCTTCCGCAATACATTTTGTTCATGAACTTTCTAACACTCTGTATTTTTTCAGAACATTTTATTTTTTTGTAATTTATGTATATCGGTGTGACTTTTCAAGAAATAATTGTGGGGGGGGGGGGTATTTTGATAAAAATTCGATTGCTTGTGGGTAGATGGGAGACTTGCACTGCAGAAAATCATAGAAAAAAGGAAATTCTGCCATAGCCCAAAGTGTTAATTTAAGCATTTTCTTCAAATGTGCCAAATAAAGTAAAATACATATATAAACACAGCTCAAATATCACAATTTACAATTTTGTCCTTTTTTATGCCCCCATATCTATAAATGGAGGTGGGTATTTTCTCTTTGTCCTGTATGTCTGTCTGTCTGTTTGTGCGTCCGAAACTTTAACCCTGGCTAAAACTTTTGAACTATGTAAGATAGACTTGTATACTAGGTCTAGTCAAGAGGAACATGAGTATGAAAAAAGGGTCAGATCAAAGGTTAAGGTCACATTGGTTAAAAGAAGTGAACATATTTGACTGTAAAAACCTTATTATTTATTCTATTGAGACGGGAATTGTTCTATGTTATTGCTAATAAAGTTGCACAACTGTAGTTTGTCGACATATTGTGGAAGCAAGAGGCCAACAGGGGACAAACAGAACAATATGAAATTTTTAATTTTAGTCAGATTATGCTGCATTATTGTCCTGTAGTTTTCATACAGCATCTTTAAACAGCTACATTTCACAACAGAAACCATTTCAATAAAGAAGAGGCCCACTAGCTTAACCTCATCTATGACATATTTTTAAAGGGGGTTTCATCTGTTTCAGAATAAAGGGGTTTGATTTGTGTGTTTTTATGGCAATAAACAACTTTTGATCCATGTAAAATATACTTTTCAAATACTTGGCAAGTATATAGGTCTTGAAAAGAGGAACACAAATATGACAAAAATATGTCAAAGGTCAAGGTCTCAGAGAGGTCAAAAAGGGGTAAAATTGGGTATTTTCATGTATTTTACAATATAATCTTTGGGCAAATGTTCTCTTTCACAAACACATCTTGTTTATCTTTTGTTATCGTAATTTTTTTTTAAATGAAATTCAAAGTTAGTCAAAAGAAGCTGGATTCTGTGTCAGTGAAAAAAAGGAAATGTTATTAACATATTTCTTAGCAACCATGAAACAAGTTTTAAAGTGGAAATTTCAATATACTTTTCATTTCCTAAATCTCTTGAATTTTTTTACTGACATTTTGACACATTTATTATTAAAAAAATGCAATGCAAGTCCAATTTAATATTTATTCATTCATTCATTATTCATGCTTTAGTTTTTTGTGTTGTATATGTAACGTTCGTGTGTTTTGTGGGCATGTGGTGTCTTTGGTCTTCCGTCTTTTGGTGTTCTTGCTTTTGCCTTGTCTCTGGACTTTGATTTGTGTAATCTTAATCTTGTGCTTTGTTCCTTCGGTATTCTACTGCCGTTGTTTCATTATCTTTAGAAAAATGTATTTATGCAATTTCATGGACAGATGATTTACCAGATGACAGTTCAGGTGATTGGTTTGTGAAGTTGAAAATGTGTATCAGAAGATTTCAGATTGGCATTGTCATGTATTGCGCACTGTCAACCAAGAATTGAGCAGTACTGCCTTAATTGATTAACTAAGAAATTACTATATACCGAAGTTACTGTGAATTTAAATTCTGCATATGCGCATTTCGACAACTTATGTCCCTTTAGTGCAGATAAAATTTAATCGTTTGGAAGACCATAAAATCAAAGATGTTTAAAAACTGATAGAGAACAATATGATCTTAATGTAAGCCAAAATCAGCTAAGGACAGAGCTTTGCATGAGGGAGATTCTCCTTAGTTTTCAATAAATGTACAAAAATTTAGATATTGTAAGGTTCCAAATAGAATCGGCTTTCGGGCTGGCACCGAAGCACTGACTACTGGGCTGGTGAATACCCTCGGGGACTAACAGTCCACCAGCAGTGGCATCTACCCAGTGGTAACAAATGATTAATACCGAAGTTACTGTGAATTTAAATTCTGCATATGCGCATTTCGACATCTTATGTCCCTTTAGTGCAGATAAAATCTAAACGTTTGGAAGGCCATAAAATCAAAGATGTTTAAAAACTGATAGAGAACAAATAACCAATATGATCTTAATGTAAAGCCAAAATCAGCTATGGACAGAGCTTTGCATGAGGGAGATACTCCTTAGTTTTCAATAAATGTTCAAAAATTTAGAGATTGTATGGTTCCAGAGAGAATCGGCTTTCGGGTAAGCACCGAAGCACTGACTACTGGGCTGTTGAATACCCTCGGGGACTATCAGTCCATCAGCAGTAGCATCGACCCAGTGGTAACCAATGATTAAATACCGATGTTACTGTGCATTTAAATTCTGCATATGCGCATTTCGACAACTTATGTCTCTTCAGTGCAGATAAAATTTAAACGTTTGGAAGACCATAAAATCAAAGATGTTTAAAAACTGATAGAGAACAAATAACCAATATGATCTAATTGTAAAGCCAAAATCAGCTAAGGACAGAGCTTTGCATGAGGGAGATACTCCTTAGTTTTCAATAAATGTACAAAAATTTACATATTGTAAGGTTCCAAATAGAATCGGCTTTCCGGTCAGCACTGAATTACTACAAATGGATGCTCTGACAACTTGTTTGTCTTCAGTGTATATGAAATCAAAACATTTGGAAGCCATACACTAAAACCTGATAGAGAACAAATAACCAATAAAATGTAAGAATCTGGATATGTTACTATCTTAGTTGGCTAGGGGATATATAAGTACTATATTGCATACTCTAAATTCAAATGACGACAATCTTTCATTTGATACACCATATTGTGTATAGCGAGTTTGGTTATTCTTAGCAAGATATTCACACATTTCATCTTGTTATTTCTGTTTCAAATGTGTCCTTATAGCCAAGATGAGAAATAAATTTTGATTAAAAAATTTTAAAACCATAAAATGTTTATTTTAATGATATCAATAGACACATGATAGAGATGGGATATCCATATACTATTATTTCTTTTCAGACTAGAACATATACTCATTGTTTGGAAGAGACTAAACAAGACTCTCATGCCGTGGCAGTACTTTTGGAGCAGACATTGAGGACAATCAAGGAACAGCTACAAAATATTGATTCTGCTTTTTTACGCTGTGATAATGCAGGCT
Source organism: Modiolus philippinarum (assembly GCA_002080025.1). Classification (NCBI taxonomy): domain Eukaryota; kingdom Metazoa; phylum Mollusca; class Bivalvia; order Mytilida; family Modiolidae; genus Modiolus; species Modiolus philippinarum. The sequence continues at coordinate 64,302 of MJUU01070381.1, forward strand.
GTTACCAATATGGTGCTCTATGGTTTACAATTCCATCAATTAATGAGGCAACAGGTTGGTTCTGAAAGCTGTAGTTACATTAGCCTACCGTGTTTGGAAATAGCATGTAAACTACTACTCTTCAGCAGTTTGGTGTATAAAGTAGAAGATACCAAACAAACTGTATGAAGGTGGAACAGCAAGCTATTAGGTATGAGAAAAGCTCACTTTTGATGGCTTCGTTGTGACTTCAAAATGATAAACTTAAATAAAAAGCCTTCCATTGTTTGGTTCTACCATGTGTTCGTAGAAATTTGTCATGTGCATTTACTCCATATCCTTTCATTGTTTATTTTGAAAAGCAGATAAAAACACTATGAACAGTGAACACAGTGAAAGTCACTAAAAAGACACAATGATAAACCAAAAAGACCACCACAAAGGGAAAGGCCAAAAAAACTAAAGGTAAAGGCAGTTCCAACACATTAATCATGTGCTCCTGAAAGGTCTGTTTAACCTGTTTTGCATTTGAAACTTATCCTATCATCCTTTCCCATAGTTATAACAGGCTGCTTTTAAGCAAACGCCATATCAAAATTACCGGAAATATCAACAGTTGACCTGGATATATCAAACGATGCTCCCAACATTTCAAAGGCAATAACTTTTTTACAGTTTTCACACAAAACCAAACAGATAAAATAAACATCTACTGCATTTGCTATTTCTGATTAGGTATTCAAAACAGAATCATAATTACAAATATATAAACAAAACATTAGAAAAATCATAGAAACTCTGTCGTTGATTTATTCGGAAGAGATTTGAACTTTTAGCAATTTAGTTTCCATATTTTTCAAATACCTTGTTTGTATATTTCTGCATTGATGACCATAATTTGTTTACAGAATTAAAAAAAATAAATTAAAAAAAAATGCATGTACATTCTTTATTTAATTAAGATTTATTTATTGTGAAAAACATTAAAAGGATATTTCTTGTCAAACATTGGTAGAACTTCCATAAGTACTCCAGGGCAAACTCTTGATATGTTTTGATCAACCGGATATGGTTTTTTGTGGCAGTACTCTGCATGCTGACGTAGGCGCAGGGAAAGACAATAATTTCCAATAAATGGTCGTCAAGAGCCCGACCACATAAACATATCATACAGAAGTTAAAAAAAGTGTTGTGTCAGAGTACATTTGTGACAAGCTCACTAAAAAAAAATAAGAAAAAACTCACGATGGTGATTGTAAAACTTATGTAGTGATGACAACAATTATACTTTGTATCAACAGTTCATTGGGCATTTCTAAAAAAAAATAGATTCAAGCTAATGACAAAGCAAACCATCGGACACCATTTGTAGCTTATATGGATTTGGAACTAATCAGAAAAGAAAAAATACTATTTTGAAGGTGAAATTCCTTACTGGTTGAGGCTTGTTATCTATCTTTTGCATAAAATGATATAAGCATAAAATAACTATAGAGTAATTAGAAACTCCTTTATTTCAGGAATTACAGTTAAAAGATATGATTTTAGCGAGAGTCAGAGTGGCAAATTATACAGCGATGTAAAAACTGCACACAATCGCTCCAAAATTGGGAATAGTGTTGATGAGGGGAAGACTGTTTTGTGCGGCGGTGATATGAAGACGGCCATTGATAGTTGTCGAGGACTGACTGGATGCGAAGCAGCCCCGTAGAGATCACCAGTACTTCAAATTTAACATCAAAAGTGACAGACTTGATGAAAGGAATATCAAAGATTTCAAATGTAAAGTTCACAGATGATGGAAAACTGACTGTTTTGAAGGCATATAGAAGAGGAACTGGGAGATCAGTTCCAGGTTTGTCAAGCAAAGGGAATGAAAGGTTTGTGATTATCGGAAACAAGTCGTGTAGATCAGTTATCATATTGGGTACTTATTTACTTTACATTAAAAGCATTCGTATTGTTCATGACCCCTTTTACCTGAGAATTTAAGAATCATTTAGGGCTTTTCAAGGAAAAAATTACAACGGACAGGAACGCAAGTCTCAATTTAGGTAACCAGCACTAGAATTTAATTTTTTATGGTGAGGGGTATAACAATGATATGTATATATTATATGCTATTAAGGGAATCTTCACAGTGGATACGGGCTCATATTCCCCGTCTGTGTTTATATCCCCTGAGCCATCAGGCAAGGGATATAGGACAGAGACAGGGAATATGAACCGGTATCCCTGTGAAGCCTAAATAACAAATCAAATTGCAGGATTCACCTGGTTATTTTACTTCAGCAGAATTTATATACTAGTATTTATTGAAATTCCTTTGTTTGCTTTCTTAGCAGTGATATATTTTTTTTGTGAGACACATATAACACCCTCACAGATATACATTTTTTCTGACTGTGTACCCTCTATGTCTATAACAAAAAAGACTAAGTTCAACAAAGTATATATTTTCATGGAATTGTACCAAAATAAAAATCAATACCGAAGGTAAATGTATGACTGTATGTACAAATGATCTCCCAAATGAAGACTTCTTACTATAAAAATTGAAGGAGAAACAGCCCAGTTATATAATGTATCCTCTGCAGACACCCAGAAAGACAGGGGTAAAAAATATGCACTAAACTTTTTTGTTGTGGGGCATAACATAAAGTTGATGAATTATCTCCCCTTAAAGATTTTAAACAGCAGCATTTTACTTCGGGCACATCTTCGGGTTATAATGAGCAACTAAAGAGGACATGCTCTGACAAGGTATGACCCAATTTATCATTAAAAAAATATTCAAAATGCCGAATTATCTTCTCTTGCAAATTTCAAATGGCAGCCACGTTTCTTGCATATGTTAAATTTCCTTTCAAAATGTCTAAGGAAATTATATTTTTTCTTTCCAGATCACTAGAAATTCAAGCTGATTTTAAAGAGCATACAAATGTAGAAGGGTGTCAGATGACGGTACACTCTCTTATCCGACAGGATTTTCTGAGGTTTTCAGATCATTTACTACCATGTATGGTCATTGCTTAGTTGGTAAACACAAATACCAACTATGCAAAATGTCAATATTTGATGACGTAAAACTACGATGGTATAACACCTGCATAAATTTGACAGAGAGAGTTGCTAAGCTACAACTTTCCTATGATTATACTTTTTCAAAGTAATCCTCAGCAAAAGTCGTAGAAAAAGGACAGCAAACATGTGCGTTTTCACGAAAAGGTCAGGCAATATTTGAGGGAAATATTCGAGGAAGATGAAAGAACTGGAAACAAAATGAATTCAAGTGCAATATGCAGAAACATGAGGTTTATGCAAGATGATGTTCATAAAAAATTCATTCCTCAGGAATATTTGGAACCTTCCCAGATAACATCCTATTTTTCTACATTAACTGCTGAAAAGAAAATTCCAAGTAAAGCAGCAGAGGACATTGACAGTGCCATTGCTTTGATTGAAAAACTTGAAGCTATAGAAGAAGTTACATCATTGCTTTCTTGAACACCTTTGAACTCTTCCATTCCCATTCCAATCGTACTTTTTTACGTTTGTCAGGCCATTCAAAATAAATAGATTCTTTCTAAAGCCTCCCCTGCATCAGTGAAAATGTTGCAAGTCAAAAAATTTTATTTCACATTTACAATTAGAATTTTTTTTTATATTTTGATTCGTCTAAAAATCTACAAAACTTCATTCTAAATACTTACGTTTCCTTCTCCTTTCTCAAAGCGAAATATATAACCCTTTGAGTATGCCCGTGCTTGTCAAGGACATACTGAAAACAAACCTAACAATATTAAGTTTGAAAGATCAGAAAAATGTCTACATTTCTCAAGAAAGAAGTGCTTGAAGATTATCAACAAAGCATGTACTTGCTCGATCTGTTTTCCAAAATAATGAAGAAGTAACAAATTAAAAACTACCAGACCGAATCAATATAGAAACTGCAGGGCTTGAGAAACAAACATTTTTTTTTTTTGAATGACCTAATATTTCACATGTATATGTTAAATCAGTAAAGGATAATGGTTCCCTCACCACATTTCAAAATAACAAAATTGTATTAAATATAGTGTCACCTGTATAGAAATGTCCTTCTTTTACTATCGAATAGTTGTATTCTAGAATATTTTTTATTAGGTTAGATAATTGACTGTATATTTCGAGGATTTTAGCCTCCTTTCATCAGTTGTCCAGCTTAATAGTAACATGGTTTAGTACCACCAATAAATGTTTAAAACATTTGAAGGACAATATATACAGGTGACATATTGTTCTTTAATAGACAATATTAGATCCTAATTAATTATGAGGTTTAGGATCCCTAGGTTATGTTTCGTTTTGATGCTGTTGTCACTCTATTATTTATTATAGAGGATAAACACATTACTTCAGAAGTATGCGATAGTGAACTGTTTAGTACAAGTTAAGGTCATGACTTTACACTTTTCATTGATTCATTGTTTGATCATTAGTTAATACTGATTTGACCTTGGATGATATAACAAGGTCTCTAATATTACGATTGTGTTTATATGCAATCATTGGTGGCGTGGGAAATAATGAATTAGCCTCATCAACTTTCTTTATTGATGACCAATGTTTTTTTCAATATTTTTGATAAAGTTCTTACTGGAAATTTATAAACAAATAGAACCCGCGCCACAACTGAATTATCACAAAAATATTATATTAGAATCACATGTAGTAAAGTGTCCTTGAGATAGATCAGTATTTTCAGTGACTGGCTGGTAAGCTATATAATATGTGTAAAATCATACTAATAAATCGGTTGGACTGTAAGGTCCATTGATTAGTCTGCTTATTACAAAACATATTCTAGAACACAACTATTCAATAGTAAAAGAAGGACATTTCTGTACAGGTGACACTATATTTAATACAATTATGTCATTTGGAAATGTGGCGAGGGAACCATTATCCTTTACTGATCCCTACCCCACCAGCCAAAGGCATAAAACAAAACTTTCTCAAAAGTTTCAGACTTTTCGCTAGAAAAATGCGATGTGCATATGAATTAGATGATGGTATTAATAAAGCTACCCATCCATTCTATGTCAAATCTAAATATAACCCACCAACTGCAAATAATGCAATTGAAACTTATATTTTTAAGACGAAACTTGAAATTGACAATATGAAAATACAAAATATACACAGTAACATCACCAAAGATGAATGGCGTCCATTATCAAAACTAAGAAGCAGAGCTGATTTAGTAATTAAAAAGGCTGATAAAGGGAGTGCTATTGTAATTCTTCCAACTGAGATATATGTCAATGAAGGTCATAGGCAATTAAATGATATACATTATGCCAAAATAGATGCACCATCAACTGATTGCATTAATAATGAGGTAGCAAAAGTTATAACAACACTTGTAAACTCAAATTCTATAGACAAAATGACACAAAAATTTCTTCTAAACTCACAAATCAATGTTAGTTGTGGGTTATTGTATTTGTTACCAAAAATTCATAAACTTCCAGTTCACATAATCAATGAATTGGATTCAATTGAAAACAAATTAAATATTCAAATAAAAGGCCGACCTATAATATCTCATTTCATCCAAAAAAATTGAATCAGTGAAATGTGACAATAATGTATTGCTGTGTACATATGACATAACTTCTAGGTACACTAACATGGCTATTGATGATCTAATAGCCTGTGTTGGAAGATCAATAGAGCATATCAATCCTTCAGATTACAACCTGCAAGTTGTTCCAAAAGAAATACTTTTAACCATATGCGACTTGGTGTTACACAATAACCAATTCGAATTTGGTAACCAATATTACACTCAACAGATAGGTAAACCTATGGGACAAATACCTTCCCCACAGATTAGCAATATCCGTGCCCATGAGATAATTGAAAGCATTATAAACAAATATCCTCATTAAAACAAAATAGCCTTTCACGGCAGATACCAAGATGATGGTATAATCTTACTAAAAGATGGAACAAAAGAAGACCTTACTGAGTTCTTCGAAATTGCAAATTCAGAACACAAATTATTAAAGTTCACATGTGAAATTTCAAATTACAGTGTTAATTATTTAGATTACATGACACTGTTTTCAAAGGAAAGAGATTTAAAGCAACAAACATATTGGATATTAAATCCTATATAAAATCAACAGAAACACATCAGTACGTGCACAGATCTAGCGCTCACCCTTCAAGTGTCTTCCAAAGTATAATTAAGTCAGGAATCTTGAGGTACCCTTTAGTAAACAATAATAAATCAGATTTTATAAAAAGAGTGCAATTATTCAAAGAAAAAATACTTGAACGTGGATACTCTACAGCAGAAATTGATAAGGCAATAGAATCTGCGATCATTAATAATAGAAATGATTTAATACATAACCAAAGAGGTAAACAGATGTTAAAGCAATCACTTCTCATATTTGTTATAAAATACCACCCTGCAGTAAGAACTTTATCCAAAATATTGAAAAAACATTGGTCATCAATAAAGAAAGATGATGAGGCTAATTCATTATTTCCCACGCCACCAATGATTGCATATAAACGCAATCGTAATATTAGAGACTTTGTTATATCATCCAAGGTCAAATCAGTATTAACTAATGATCAAACAATGAATCAATGAAAAGTGTAAGGTCATGACTTTAACTTGTACTAAACAGTTCACTATCGCATACTTCTGAAGTAATGTGTTTATCCTCTATAATAAATAATAGAGTGACAACAGCATCAAAACGAAACATATCCTAGGGATCCTAAACCTCATAATTAATTAGGATCTTATATTGTCTATTTAAGAACAATATGTCACCTGTATATATTGTCCTTCAAATGTTTTAAACATTTATTGGTGGTACAAAACCATGTTACTATTAAGCCAGACAACTGATGAAAGGAGGCTAAAATCCTCGAAATATACAGGCAATTATCTAACCTAATAAAAAATATTCTAGAATACAACTATTCGATAGTAAAAGAAGGACATTTCTATACAGGTGACACTATATTTAATACAATTATGTCATTTTGAAATGTGGCGAGGGAACCATTATCCTTTATTGATTATTCGCTAAAATGCACATGTCCTGTTCTCATTGCTATCAAACTTATTTATAATCTATATTTTTACAAAACTTTGACCAATAGAAACGTATTGCAACCAAGCTTGGCCAAAATGGTTTTTAGGTGGTCCACTGCAATAAAGATGTCTCTGGATAACTCTTATCCAGATGGCCTTTGGTGAATTTATATTAAAATTGGACCTATTTTAGAAACATTCAAAAATCTTCTCTGAAATTGCTTTGCTAGTTCCATAGAAAGAAACTTGGTCACAATAGTCTTTAATAGGGTCCCTGCAAAACATTTGTTTTTATTCCTTGCCCGCTGACGATAGGTTACATAACATTTCGCATGTATGTCAGTTACAAAGCCCATGTACCTTTGGAACTAGAAGTAATAGATAAATAAGCTTTTGTCCAAATATCCATCTTGATGATGGTATAAAATTTTGGTTAGCCTTACCTACATTTTATGCATTAAGGTTTGTTTTTTTTTTACATAACCAATATGCAATTTCATTGCTAGTTTCAGCTGACGAAACTGACTTTTTTGGGCAAAAACAAATTGGTAAGGGGATTAGTTGTTGTTTCCGACTGCTTCTTTTCCCAGTTCAAGTTAAACTTTATCCAAGGTGGAAACAAACTTTATATATCAGAAAGTATGAAAAACAGATTCAAAGATCGTCTCTGAAACTGCTGGACCAACATGATCATTTGAACCAAATTTGACCACATTAGTCATAAGATGTCTTCCACAATTTTTTGCAATGATTGAAATTGCCTTTGTGTAATCAAAATTAAAAGTAAAATCTAGGCATGCCTTCTTGAAAACTTACTCCATATGAAAATAACATTTTTAAGGCTGTTCAACAAAATGCATTTTTCGCCTAGGTGCATTTGACATTCAAAACATCTAATGGCAACGGATGATAGTGATTATAAAAGCGTTTTTCCAGTTATTTTATGCTTACTGAGAATCCCGCATTGATGACCAGAAACGACATGGATGCAGCGTTTTTGACAATTGGCAAAGAATTCCGCTCAAACTGGTTAGGTGCAATCTTAGATTAACTATGAGGTATAAGCAAAACGCATTGTCGATAGCCTCGTGGTGATTCCAAGAAAAGGAACAACAATAAAAGAGTTTTTGCATTGCTTGTCGTAACCATGTATTTGTAGAGACTTTTTATCATGTGCATTTACTCCATATCGCTTCATCCACCAATTACATCATCATGGTAGACAACTATATTTTGGTATATGAACAAGTTTGCAACCATTATATCAGAACCTGGTGTTTTTCATGCCTTAAATTTGAATTATTTTATCGAAAAAAAAACTTATATCTTTGCTTTCTTGTCTTTGACATTACCTTGATTTCTTTTTTCTATTAAGCTTCTATTTTCTTCTGTTAGTATTTTGCTTGGTATCTACTGTTATGTTACTTTAGCGATTCGATTTATTTTTTGGTAAAGTGGATGATGTCAAAAATCTAACTCGTTGATTTATGTTTTAATTACTTTTTCTCTCATTCTTTCCTTTCCAAAGACAATGGTTTTAGAAATTCAAGCACTTAAATTGTTATTGCTTTTTTTAACAATATGAAGAGAAAGAAAATATTAAATTTCATAACGGGGTTTATTTTACAATAGACTGATATCTTTCAAAAAAAATTGCTTGCCAAAACAGGTAGCTTTCGCTTGATTTTCTAGAGTGTTAATGAACTTTGTTTAGTACAGACTTCATTTCAAGCAGTGCATAGAGATCATTATTCTTTGCTCTCGACGTGTATGCCTTGGTTGGCTCGTAGTGTATTTTGCCCTCTCAAAGCATCAATGTAGTTTAAACGCACAATAATTTTACTTTAAGATTTTCTCAACTGCACAGATAATCAATTTCATTTAAAAATATTTTTCGTAAAGTAATTGTACTTTTCCGGATTTAAAAAATAAATGAAAGTCTAATCTTAAATTTAATTTTAAATTTGATGCCAGTTTATTGCCAGGCTATTGGATACAGTAAGTCACACATTTACACTCGATTTTATTTCAAGTAAATCTACCGTTATATGGATTTAACATCAAATTAATCTTGGAATATACTGTGTATAATGCACTGAAAATGAAATTGAATTTGGACTTTACTGTGCACATGAAATTCTTAAATAGATGTTTAATCCTAATTTTCTTTCTAGAAAAAGGTTTGAGTTTGTCGGATGAAAAAGGTAAGGAAACAACGGGAGAAGGGAGAAAGGGACTGGACAAATGAACTGTATATTTCACACTTATTGGTTACGGAGGAGCTTATTTTCAAACACTGACGTTGTCACAGAAACAGCTGAGTCATGGATATGTTCAAACGTTGTTACTTTCGTCAATTAAGAAATTTTATGGCCGTAAAGGCTACGTCGGGGATAGATATGAGATATCAGTGGTATTGACTCCTGGATTGACCCAAAGACAATGAGCCTGATGCTGTATAGAACAAGGGCAAGGCTAACCGTCCGGAACAACTGATGTCGACCTCTTTTTTATGGGTTTACACTTTAATCCGTATTTAACATTCTATGTACATTTCATTTGAGAAAGACGTTAATCATACAGCAAATAAATGAGCCAAAGGGTGTCCACATTGGAAGACATATAATTATGAACAATATCAACAAAACTGTTTTAAAAGGGTGTTGATTCATAGTTTGACCATTGCTGCTTCCAAGAATAAATTTTAATTTAAATCAATCAGTGTCCTATGTTGAGTATGTTCTAACTAGTGGCCATCTTGACTGAGAAAGGAACATAAAATTCACAAACTTTGCAGAAGACCTCCCAAGGATTTGTGTGACTAAGAATGAATCTAATTAAGCCAAATTGTTTCATCAAGAGTTTGAATAGATGTCACATAGGTTTCCTATTTAAAAGAATGTTCGTCACATTGATGAGGTACGAACAGGTAAATCCGATTGGCTCAGTGATTTCAGAAGATTTCGTGTATTTACCGTAGGATCCCTACGTTAAACTATGTTAACCACTGGTCATCTTCGATAAGGTGCGGCAAAACCGGACACACACTTATATGGGCTGTTTGGGCTAAATTTTGTTCCCATCGACAGAATAGTTTTAAAGAGATGTTTGAAATTTTCTCTTCGGATCCAACTTTAAAATATAATCCCACATTGTGGCCATCTTGAAAAGAGTATGACCCCCAAAAATAGTGAAAAATAGAACATATTTGAATATATTCTCCGAAGGATCAAATGTTTAACTCTGTCCCCCGTTTGCACCGATTTTCCATTATTGCCTAAACCTGAAAAAATAACTTTATGAAGGGTACAATGCAAGAGCTTTGAAAATTTTCCCTGAGGGCCGAATGTTCAACTAAGGTTCGTGATTGTTGAAAATGGGTATAGCATGTATTTGAAAAAAACAGCTTTTGGAGATATCCATCTAAGGAAACTAGTAGACAAGACTCACTACAAATAAAGAAGCACTATTTTTCATAGTACTATTTTCGAGGTCTGTCAAACATTGGCGTATTGCAATAGTGTAGCGCCCCAGACAACATTATGGCTTTCACATTTAACACAACCTGGGCACACAGAAGCTACAATTAGTCGTCATATAAGCGGGAGGTTGATACATCATTAAACCTGGTTTAACCCACCATTGTATACATAAAATGCCCGTTCCAAGTCGGGAATATTACGACTTGCTAAAAATATTCTGTGTTGGATTGTGTTTCCCTGATTCAGTCGAAAGTTAAACGGATTTTCCCTACTGGTCTCTTCCTCTGATCGATTCGGACTTGTGTTGTCAATTTTATTTGTTCTAAATAGCGGGGACTTTAAAAGAAAGATATGTGAATGTGATTTTCCATAGTAACAGTGTTAAACTATGGGCACAAAATGAACTAGATTCTTCAATAGACGATCCGTTGACGATTCTGACAGAATTTTGTTCCAAATATCCCATTGGTGTCAGAGAAAAATATCTTTGAATGAAAATTTAAATTTGCACAAGACAGAAGGGTGGGCAACGGTCTTAAAGCGATTGCAACAGCTGACCGTAACTATAGCAAGGTAAGCTGAAGAGATTTGGCTTCCCATTAAACGAAAGTATAACACAAACGTTTGCTTATTTATGTATTTGAAAGCAATATATTGTCTCCATTTCCTCTTTTTGTCTCGATAAGCCTAGGTTATGCTCAATTATTACAGTTGCAATATAATCACTACAGACTTTTTACAGCCATCATGAATTGACATTAAAAAAATAACGGCTGTAGAATATCAAAAGAACAATGGAGTGAAATTTACAAAATTGGAAGTCAAAAGACATGGCCAACCAAAGAACACGGAAAAACAATGACTCTAGACATAAAACAATGACGTTAGACAGATACAAAGCACAAAAATAGAAATCACAACATTCAAAACAAAGAGACTTTTGGTGTGAACTCCAGTGAAATTGAGAGTGACACCAGGTGCTCTGGAAGGGTAAGCATGTCCATGTCCTGCTCTGTTAACAGCACCCGTCACACTCTGAGTGAAACAATCAAGGAAATGTCAAAGTCGTTAGTCAAATCCAGGAAGACGTGAATCTAGCTGAAAATGTCCGCTTTCAATTGGTATACTGACACGTCATATCTTTAAATGATGTTATTGTCATGACCATTATTATTTCACAAATTGGAGTATTGATATCATAGTTCTTCAACGCGAAGTGACATATTATTTTGATTTTATGTTTTAGAATTTCCACTTTCTGTATTCGTTTGCTGATTAATACAGACAACTGCGTATGTAAGCTATTATGTAGATTAATATTAATGACAGTTTTAGTAAAATCATGTAATTTAATTAGATACATGATAAATATAATAATAAACATACATATGAACTTGCATCTAACAAAAACAAAATGTTCCAAGACTAACCACTATATTTTTTACCTACTATACCACCATCGTTATAACATTAACATTATAAACATGTAGAAATAATTTGTACTCAAAGTTTTGCTTCATTTCTACAGCAGAAGGCTCTCCAGTCTGTATACTTTGAAGACTAACTAAACATCTAATGAGTGAATGCATATTGTTGTTTCATTTTTCCGTTTGCCCTAAATCTGTATAGCAAATGAAATAACATTATTTATAATTATTCTGAGAGTGTTCCTTTTTCAACGGCATGAAAAAATAAAATACGCGTTCGTTCACTAAAGGGTATCAACATATCTACAAAAGTGGGTCATAACATTGTCAGACACCAATGTTTAATATATGAAGTAATTTTTTAAGTAAAATTAGAATCGTGTAATTTGGCCGGGTATTTGAAAAAAGAATATTAATATCTACCATCATTAACCAAATCACACAAAACTAACATCCACACTATCACGGCTACTGCGTCGTCATTACAAAGGATAGAAGATGAGTTGTATTTTATGCTTTGCATCATTCTCCAACAGAAACACCCCAGTCTATAAATTAAAAACTTTCTCAGTCACCAACTTTTTGCCACTTACCTGTGACAAACTTTGTTAATTGGAGTTGTTCTTAATGCTTGTATTTATTCCTGTATACATGTAGTCTAAATCTCAAAATTGATTGCAGAATAAAAAAATTGTAAAATATAACTCAAGCAAATTATATGTGTCTTTATATAATTTAGGAAAACATTTCATATTAAAAAAAGGTATATTATCTGTAAATAGTTTTACCCATGGATAGATATATTTACTATGATAAATGTTGAAAAACACAATTTTTCTATGATTGCAAAGATAATTAAAATCCATGCAAGTATATGAATGATGCAAATGAACTTTAAAGAGTTTGTTATTTACCAGGGGACACCACGAAATACCCATATATTAACATTTAGGCATTATGATAAGTACACTTGTAGATATGTACTTAATAAATTGATTTTTTTTAGCAGAAATTGTTTTTTCAAAGCATTTTGTAAAAAATCCTTGAAAAGATGACAATCCGACTGAAACTGAAGAACCATATTTTTTTTCAATTGCATTTTTATTTTTTTATTTCGCTTTATTTATTTCATGAATTATTAGTGTTTTCGAGGCCTCTTCATCATGGTTTTGTGACATTTTTTGAAAATAAAATGCTTTTATTTATAACATAAGTACTAAATTTAAATGTAAATGGTGATTTTACATAAATGTAGAAATAGACCACAATTCTGGGAAAATCAGCTAAGAAAGCAGCTTAAAGCACACAAGATAATATTAGAAAATAGATGAAAAAAAAATTCATCAGATGATGAGAAATTTCCAATTTCTATTCAAAATTAAGAATACCGCAACATGTCAAAACTTACAGGAATAATGCATAATGTTGAAAATATTTTTTTTAAGAATTGTTCATGCATATTTAGACTGTCGAGAATGTGTCGAGAAATGTTAAGACAAAATTAATACAATTAAGAATTTCTCAAGACATTTCAGACATAATGCAGAATGTTGAGAATGTCGAGAATTGTATCAAGAATGTTTCATGCAAATTCAGACTGTCAAGAATGCGTCGATAAATTTTAAGACAATAATAATATAATTATTAATTTGTCGAGAAAAAATAAGCACAGAATCAGACATTAAAGAATGTCGAGTAATTTTTCAGACAAAATCAGACAAAAAATGGTAAATTCAGACAATTTGACCTTTGCAGTGTCACAAGCGAGAATAATAAATGTTTTATCAATACGAAAACAGCTGTTATTTGTGTATCAATTTTTATTGGTTTTGTGACCACACAATCTTTGAAAATTGCCTCCAAACAAATAAAAATACTTTCACCATTCCTAGTAATTTTGACAAAATATAACAACTGGCTTTAATTTGTGATCTAAGTTGGTGTTTTATTACTTCGTTCTATTTGATGTATAATTTTGATTCTTTTCTAAAGAATAAATAAATGTATTATTTATTTTTTTTTTCTTGCAGCAGGAGAAGTCAAAACCCTGTCAGATTTGTGATTTGGTCATGCAACTTTACAAGGAATTTAGTGACAAGAATGACAAAGACGATTTTTTGTCAATGATAGTCAAAGACTATACTAAAGAAGAGTTGAAAGACTTGATACCTGCCATTGATAAAGCTAGAAGACATGCAAAAGAGGATGGAAAAGGTAATTTTGCGGCCAGAAAGTCAAAAGAACACAGAGGATTTGCCACATATTTCAGAGTTCAATGGTCCGTCAACAATAAAGTTAATTAAGTTTTATATCCAATTAATCAGATACTATTTATTCTATGATCATGTCAAATATTGTTGTAATCTGTTTTTTTTTTTTTTTGGAAATAAGCCAGCATTTCAACTGTTATATACTAATCAACAAAAGAAACGTCCACCTACTGGGATCCTCAATATATTTTCTGATAGGGGTGATAGAACTAAAATTACCTTTCATACTTCGCAGAAAAACAATTTTTATTCGTTCCTTGCATATTTGTTATGACAAACTTTAGTCGGTGCTTATGAAAAACATTTTCCTCAGCAGTTCCATAAAAAAATAAGGTCAAGGTCAAATTCTTGTGTTTTGACGTTTTTCAGTTTGACGTCATAACTTCACCCATATTCTAATATTGTTTGTATTCGAAGAAGTTCGGATAACTCAGTGGTGATTTCTAAGAAATTAAAGTCTATTTTCACTTAAAATTAGGTCAAACTGCAACAAATACTCCAACAGGTCAAAACTGCAAGATCTTATTCAGTAAGTTAGAGCCTCGTTTTCGAAAATCCGTTAAAGTATCGATTATTTCAAAATGGCAAATTGTTTTGAATTATTCAATGTGTTAATGTTTTTCTTGTTTGTCAAAAATATCCATTCGATTCTCTGCACTTGCCCATTATGTCGTGATTCTATTAACCGGAAGTTCTCTTTATTTTTACCGGAAGTGTTCTTTTCAAGAGTAAAGTTAGAATCGTCACATAGCTAAAGATTATAATCAATTAAAGAGAACAAACATTATGCTTTTATTTTAAATTCTATTCCACAAAGAACGTGAGTGTATTTTTCTTTTGTTGAGTAGTATAGTTCAATTTGACTTAAATTTTTGCTTAATTTATTAGTTGCATTTGGTACTGAATTCTTTATCCAATTATCGCATGTCCAAATTTTTCATAAGTAAAACCTTGGTAGGTACATCAGAATGGTTTGAAAATAGGTATGCAGCTTAAGCATTATCTGATATATTGTGTATGTAAATTTGCTAATGGTAGCTCATTAACAGTTCAAAGGAATGATTGACATAGACATTTGAGATTTGCTAGGATAGTATCACGGCTAAGGAAAGTTGCATTGGGTATCGTGGCTGGAAACGTTTTACGTCATGGTCAGATGATTATAAACAAAAATATTTCTAAAATCTTATGTGACCAATAGCCACCAGGTGAGCGATACAGGCTCACATGTAAGCCTCTGGTTCTTCTACACATTTCATTTTTTTTTTTCAAGTGTACCACTTCATTAAAAAGAGAAGTTTGTGGTATGAACAAAGGCAAATTGGAGCATGCATTAGATTTCTTTTTTAATCCTGCTTTTGACCAGGTTTGTAAATTTTGCCCTACTATACATCTGGTAGGGATAATGAACATTAGTCTGAAAAATGGTCAGTTGCAAAATTAAGATTGTTATTTTGAAGAAAATTAATTATGTGAAAACTCGGCTGATTTACTCTCAAATTTAATAAAATCCAACGGACTTTATGTAAGTTTTGTGAGTAAAAGTCTTTGATTAGGTCTCATAAATGTCATAGAAATACTCTTTCACATGTACTACAATTACGTCAACATTACAACTCTTTGAAATAATTTGCTTTTTTAGGAATTCCTTATATAATGTCATGAAAAAAGTTTTAAACTTTTTAATTGCCATTCAAATGATTACTGAATTCTTATGTAATTACAATACTGGAATAATACTCAAGGAAATTAGATTAATAAATTGCTCACAAATTTTTAAAACACTTGCAAAGTAATACATGTTTCTATATATAATTGGATAAGAATCCTAAATTTATTGGTAATTTATATGGATTTCTTTTGATCTACAGATGCTGATGTTCTCAGTATCACCGAGCTGGAAATAATAAAAAAATATCGGGTCACTGTGAAGGCTTCACATGCGAGTTGCTATGCTGACGTCATGTTATGTACTACTTGGGGTATCAAGTACAAAATGTCCTTTGTTCTATATGTATGTGGTAGTTGGTTCATTTCATGGGATAAATACAATATCTCGGTGGTCTTGTTTTTATCATGCTTCCCTTGATTGTGCAAGTTCGATCCCAGGACAAGTCAAGCTAAAGACTATAATTTCTAAAGTATTTTTAAGATATTTTGTAGGTCTTAACCTATATGTTCCAAAAATAAAATAAAAATGATATGTCACCGATCATCTTTTCCTGTTATCTGGCTTTGAAAATCAGGCCAAATTCAGTATTTTTCAGCAATATTTGCAAAGAATATATAGGGAACTTTGAGAACATGCTTATTGTTTATCTTTCATATAAAATAAATATCAGACAGATTTTTTTAATTTTTTGATATTTCAGAGATATATACTTAAGCTATCTGTTACGCTGAAAAAATCTACATGTCACCGTTCGATTAAGAAAGTTATTTGATATAGTTTACGAAATAGACAATATTTACGGGTAAAGGGAGTTAATTGGCGGGAATGTGTATGTCAATCTATTATGACGTCACAAGGAATAGGCCAATACAGGATTATTCCGGCTTGAAAATCAAGTCAATTCCGCATCCGATTCGTGTTACACAAATGCGCCAATCGAATGCGCCGTGTATTAGTGTCGATCTACCTTAAACTTTAGTTTGAGATGTATTCTCTTTATTTTTCTTATATATGGTGTACTTGTACATGAGATTATATCTCATGTGTACACTTTGCTTATAACTATTATCTAACTTTATGTAAATTCTAAAACCTAAGGTTTAATTTCCTCAATCGTAGTTTCTCGTTGGTTATATTTGATGTTACTGATTGTTCGGATTTCGTTTGGTTTTTGCATCATGAACATTTATTGAAATTGTGGATTTCCTATGTTTATGTTCTAGTGCTGCTGAGGAGGAATTAATTTCCGAAATGGACATACAGCTCAGAACAATTAATTGCAGTTATGCGTTGTGTTCTAATGATCATTTACTCCATACCTTTTTTTTAAATATGCTATCACTATAGGGAATAAAATGGCCTTTAGTTTTTTATATCTTTTAGGTACCGTATGGTACAAAACAGATGCATCTTTCCAGTGATTAAGTTGTTACAATACCACAGATGGTCAGGATAGCTTGTCATTCCACACTTGTGAATGTTTACCAGTCATATTGTGAAGGAACAGATTTAATTCACTATAGAGGGCCTCTCTCTTTAGATTTTTGAGTGCATGCTCGGTTTCAAAACAAAGCAATTTGAAAACTTTAGATAACATAGCAGCTGGTGGTGGGACAGCCTTTGAGTCCTGTTTTCCTGTGCTGGAAAACATACAGACATATCTTGCAGTCAGAAAAGATCAGCTTGGTTAATGAGTTAAAATGAGTTTTACAGCACTTATTTAAAGACAGATTTTTGGTGAGGAATCTCTCAGCCAGACATTCATAAGACAAGGGAATGGGACTTTTGTAATGGGGAAACCATACAAATAAGGAATTGTATATACAAATTGCATATTTTGCTTTTACCTGAATAAGCTTTTAATACCCGCCTTTTCCACCATGACAAAAATATTTATTATAATAGGATTAAGCACTCATTTATAGGAAACTATCTATGTATACACTCAGGCAGCTCACTAGCAAACTGAGGAGTTTGTGAATTAGGTGACCTTGTTTATACATACATATTTTCCTAAAAATCCTTATAATTCCAATTTTGTACGTTAAAAACTGCGTGATCCATGTTAATGATGTCTTTCTTTTCTGTACTATATTTTTTGCGAGGCGGATTAATGGGCAAACGGAAATGTCGTTTGCTATTCATGACGTTGACCAATGAAACCGAACGTTACAATTACATATATAATAATGATTTGTTGAAACACTGATTACTGGTAGATTGAAATTTCAAAATACCATTAAAGATAAGGGATATCTTCCATGAGTGTGAGAAATTTCGTCTTTTCCTGAGTGGTGTAAAAGAAAAAAAATCTCTCACAAGTGAAAAATATCTCTGTAAGATATAGGAAGCTTTTCCTTCAGTAAAAATTACAAAATTTACAGCGATCAAACCAAAGAAAAGCTTAACTTGCCATTCATTGTGGAATTTACTTCTGTAAATTTTTTTTTTTTGGGGGGGGGATTATGAACTCACTAGAGATAGAGCGAGGGGATATGCTGCTCTTTGTTTTGCCTTTTTAAAACGATTGGCACTACCACGGCTGAAACAATGAAATTTTATGAATGGGTGTGGGGTGAAGAGAGCATTACTGAAAACATGATTAAACTTATTTCTAATACTTGTACTTTCAAAGCTCACATACAAAGAAAAGACAAATGCTGTACACATTGCATTCATTATGCATTGAGTGATCCTTTTGATGAAAAATTTCGTGAATTATGTGATGATAATACCCATGACATAACATGTGATAGATGTGACCTGTTTCCAAAAAAACATTGAAGAGATTAAGAAAGGTGAATACATGTAAATTGTCAGATCATCGTATAAATTTTACAAGAATCGAAATGTCTTGCAACAATGCTAATTTGGTGTCTTTGGGAAAAGTGACAGTGTTAAATTTTAGTTTCTTTTTAAGTTTGGATTTTTTCTAAAAAAAGTAAACTGAACTATTTATTTGAATTTTGGATATAAACACAGAGTTCTCTAATACGGAAAGCATATTGTTTCAGTTGATTACATTAAAAAAATATCTTATTTAAGATGCACAGGTAAACAAAATGTTTCGCAGGCAAATGCACAAGGAGTTAATAACGAAGACATACTGATTATATACATAGTTTGTTGGTATTAGAATTAGTATTAGGCAAAGCCTGTCGTATGAGCCAATAACACTATGAGTCACAACAGCGATGAGTAGTGATGCAGTTAGTTTACATGACAAGCGATACCTGATATAAATTCTCACACTAACACACTATGCATGTTAGAAGTAAACTTAAAATTGAAAGCAGAGCAAATAGTAAATATCAAATCAATACTTAATAGAAAAGCAAAACTTGAAAGATTTATAAAAACTACGGCACTCGCACCAACAATTTACCCATCTGCATGCATCTACCGCAATACATTTTATTCATCAACTTTCTAACACACAATATTTTTTTCAGAACATTTTTTTTTGTAATTTATCTATATCGGTGTGGCTGTTCAAGAAATAATTGTGGGGATGCATTTTAATAAAAAATTGATTGCTTGTGGGTAAACTTGAGACTTGCACTGCCGAAAATCATAGAAAAAAAAAGAAATTCTGCCATAGCCCAAAGTGTTTATTTTGGCATTTTCTTCAAATGTGCCAAATAAAGTAAAACACATATATAAACACAGCTCAAATATCAAAATTTACAATTTTGTCTTTTTTTTATGCCCCCATATCGATAATTGAAGGTTTGCATTTTCTCTTTGTCCTGTCTGTCTGTTTGTCTGTTTTTGCGTCTGAAACTTTAACCCTGGATATTAATTTTGAACTATGTAAGATAGACTTGTATACTAGGTCTAGTCAAGAGGAACATGAATATGAAAAAAGGGTCAGATCAAAGTTTAAGGTCACATTGGAAAAAAATAAGTGAAATTCGCTGTTTTCAGATATTTGACTGTAGAAACCTCATTTTTTATTCTATTGAGACGGGGATTGTTCTATGTTATTGCTAAAAAAGTTGCACAACTGTAGTTTGTCGACATATTGTGGAAGCATTTACCGTTTGAAAAACAAGAGGCCAAAAGGTGACAAACAGAACAATATGTTTTTTTTAGTCAGTTTTTGCTGCATTATTGTCTTGTAGTTTTCTTATAGCATGTTTAAATAGATAGATTTAACAACAGAAACCATTTCAATAAACAAGAGGCCCACTGACTTAACCTCATCTTCGACACAATTCTCTTAAAAGGGGTTTCATCTGCTTCAAAATAAAGGGTTTGATTTGTTTGTTTCTATGGTAAGAAACAACTTTTGAACCATGTAAATAGACTTTTTAAATACTTGTTAAGTGTATAGGTCTTGTCAAGAGGAACATAAATATGCAAAAAAAAATATGTGAAAGGTCAAGGTCTCAGAGTGGGAAAAAAGGGGTAAAGTTGAGTATTTTTATGTAGTTTACCATATAATCTTGGACAAATGTGATCTTTCACGAACACATCTTGTTTATCTTTTGTTATCGTAAGTTTCCTTTTTATTGGAATTTAAAGTCAGAGAAAAAAAGAGCTGCATTCTGTGTCAGTGAAAAAAAGGAAAATGCTTTTAACATTTATCTTAGCAACCATGAGATAAGCTTATAACAGGGAATTTAATTATATTTTTAATTTCATAAACCTCTTGAAATTTATTTCTGACATTTTGTCTACATTTATTATTCAAAAAATGCAATGGAAGTCCATTTTAATATTTATTCATTTTATTATCTTTAGAAACATTTATTTATGCAATTTCATTGACAGATGATGTACCAGATGACACTTCAAGTGATTTGATTTGCAATGTCATATTGTGACCGTTAACCATGATTTGAGTCGTACTGCCTACTTGATTAACTTACAAATAAGCATATTGTGAAAGTATTTACCGCTTGAGAAAGAAGAGGCCAAAGGGGAACAATCAGAAAAATATTATTTTTTTATTTTAGTCAGATTATGCTGCATTATTGTCCTGTAGTTTTCTTACAGCATGTTTAAACAAATACATTTCACAACAGGAACCATTTCAACAAACAAGAGGCCCACTAACTTAACCTCATCTATGACATATTTTTAAAGGGGGTTTCTTCTGTTTTAGAAAAAAGGGTTTGATTTGTGTGTTTTTTATGGTAATAAACAACTTTTGAACCATTTAAAATATACTTTTCAAATACTTGGCAAGTGTATAGGTCTTGTCAAGAGAAACATAAATATGACAAAAGATATGTCAAAGGTCAAGGTCTCAGAGAGGTAAAAAAGGGGTAAAAGTGGGTATTTTCATATAATTTACAATATAATCTTTGGGCAATTGTGATCTTTCACAAACACATCTTGTTTATCTTTGGTTATCGTAATTTTTTTTTAATGAAATTCAAAGTAAGTGGAAATGAGCTGGATTCTGTGTCAGTGAAAAAAAGGAAATGTTTTTAATATATATCTTAGCAACCATGAAACAAGCTTTTAAATGGAAATTTCAATATATTTTTCATTTCCTAAACCTCTTGAATTTTTTTACTGACATTTTGACAACATTTATTATTCAAAAAATGCAATGCAAGTCCAATTTAATATTTATTCATTTTATTATCTTTAGAAAAATTTATTTATGCAATTTCATTGACAGATGATGCACCAGATGACACTTCAGGTGACTTGGTTTGTTATGTTGAAAATGCGGATCAGAAGATTTCAAATTGGCAATGTTATGTATTGCGCACCGTTAACCAAGATTTGAGCAGTACTGCCTTACTTGATTAACTAACAAATAAGCAATGCCTTCTTGTTATGGAATGCGCAATGACATTTTTCCCTTTGTCTTTTCGGAAAAAGCAAAGTAATTGGTTTGGCCAGAAAGGCATTAATTGGCACTTGACAGTGTGTATATACAAGAGTGATAACCAACGGTTAAAGAAAAGAATTATTTATAAATCATTTTACAATTTAAAGTTGTTTCTGGTTAAGTTATGATTTCCTCCCAAAAACGTGATTTTGAGCAACTCATTATTATGAATCTTAACTTTACTGTAAATTATGAGCATATACTAGCTAAACTAAAAGGTAAGCAAGAATACTTTAAATAACACACTCGAGTTGATAAACAAAGTATTCTCATCAGGCAAAATTACATTGATATTTATAATAGATTTTAAGCCCATCAACAGAATTTTATATGGACTGTTTTCTGTGTCCACCAGTGGTTGATAGGGAAAAATTTTGAATTCGTGTCATTGATGAGGTTAAGTTAGTAACTGCAAATTTCTACATATGGATGCTCTGAAACTTGCTTGTCTTCAGTGCATTTGAAATCAAAACATTTGGAAGCCATCAACTAAAACCTGAGAGAGAACAAATAACCAATAAAATGTAAGAATCTGGATTTGTTACTATGTTAGTTGGCTAGCGGATATATTAGAACTATATTGCATACTCTAAATTCAAATGACGACAATCTTTCATTTGATACACCTTATTGTGTATACCGAGTTAGGTTATTCTTTGTAAGATATTGACATATTTCATCTTGTTATTTCTGGTTCAAATGTGTCCTTAAAGCCAAGATGGGGAATCAATTTTGATTAAAAATTTTCATACCATAATATTTATTTTAATGATATCAATAGACACATGATAGAGATAGGATATCCATATACTACTATTTCTTTTCAGAAAAAGAACAAATACTCATTGTTTGGAAGAGACTAAACAAGACTCTCAAGCTTTGGCAGTATTGTTGGAGCACACATTGAAGACAATCAAGGAAGAGCTACCAGATATTGAATCTGCTTTCTTACGCGGTGATAATGCATGCTGTTACCAATGTGGTGCTCTATGGTTTACAATTCCATCAATTAATGAGGCAGCAGGCTGGTTTTTAAAGCTGTAGTTACATTAACCTACCGTGTTTGGAAATAGCATGTAAACTACTACTCTTCAGCAGTTTGGTGTATAAAGTAGAAATTACCAAACAAACTGTATGAAGGTGGAAAAACAAGCTACATGTATTAGGTATGAGAAAAGCTCACTTTTGATGGCTTCATTGTGACTTCAAAATGTTTATTTTGAAAAGCAGATAAAAACACTATGAACAGTGAACACAGTGAAAGTCACTAAAAAGACACAATGATAAACCAAAAAGACCATCACAAAGGGAAAGGAAAAAAAAAAAAAAAAAAAAAAAAAAAAAAAAAACTAAATATAAGGCAATTCCAACACATTAATCATGTGCTCCTGAAAGGTATGTTTAACCTGTTTTGCATTTGAAAGCTATCTTATCATCCTTTCCCATAGTTATAACAGGCTGCCTTTCCGCAAAAGCCATATCAAGATTACCGGATATATCAGGGTTTGACCTGGATATATCAAACGATGCTCCCAACATTTCAAAGGCAATAACTTTTTTTACAGTTTTCACACAAAACCAAACAGATAAAATAAACATCTACTGCATTTGCTGTTTCTGATTAGGTATTCAAAGGAGAATCATAATTACACAAATATATAAACAAAACATTAGAAAAATCATAGAAACTCTGTCGTTGATTTATCCCGAAGAGATTTGAACTTTTAGCAATTTAGTTTCCATAACTTTTCAAATATCTTGTTTGTATATTTCTGTATTGATGACCATAATGTGTTTACAAAATTAAAAAAAAAATGAATAAAACAAAAACGATACATGTACATTCTTTATTTAATTAAGATTTATTTATTGTGAGAAACATTAAAAAGGATATTTCTTGTCAAGCATTAGATGAACTTCCATAATTACTCCAGATCCAACTCTTGATATCTTTGGATCAACCGGATATGGCTTTTGTGGTAGTACTCTGCATGCTGAAATAGGCGCAGGGAAAGACAATAATTTCCAATAAATGACTGTCAAGAGCCCGACCACGTTTACATATCATACAGAAGTTATAAAAGTGTTGTGTCAAAGTACATTTGTGACAAGCTCACTGTAAAATAATAAGAAAAAACTCAAAATGGTGACTGTAAAACTTCTGTAGTGATGACAACATTTATACTTTGCAGCAACAGTTCATTGGGCATTTGTAAAAAGTTGAATTCAGGCTAATGACAAAGCAAATCATCTGACTACATTTGTAGCTTATATGGATTTGGAGCTAATCAGAAAAGAAAAACATACTATTTTGAAGGTGAAATTCTATAATGGTTGAGGCTTATTATCTGTCTATTGCATAAAATGATATAAGCATAAAATAACTATAGAGTAATTAGAACCTTTTTTATTTCAGGAATTACAGTAAAAAGATATGATTTTAGCGAGAGTCAGAGTGGCAAATTATACTGCGATGTTAACAAAAAATTCGGAATAGTGTTGATGAGGGGAAGACTGGTTTGTGCGGCGGTGATATGAATACGGCCATTGATAGTTGTCGAGGACTGACTGGATGCCAAGCAGCCCTGTAGAGATCACCAGTACTTCAAATTTAACATCAAAAGTGACAGACTTGATGAAAGGAATATCAAAGATTTCAAATGTAACGTTCACAGATGATGGAAAACTGACTGTTTTGAAGGCATATGGAATAGGAACTGGGAGATCAGTTCCAGCTTTGTCAAGCAAAAGGAATGAAAGGTTTGTGATTATCGGAAACAAGTCGTGTAGATCAGTTATCATATTGAGAAATTATTTATTTTACATTAAAAGGATTTGTATTGTTCATGATCCCTCATGTGTTATTACCTGAGAAAATAAAGAATCATTTAGGGCTTTTCAAGGAAAAAATGTACAAGGGACAGGAACGTAAGTTTAAATCTAGGTTACCACCACTAGAATTTAATTTTTTTATGGTGAAGGTATCAAAAATTATATGTATATATTATATGCTATTAAGGGAATCTTCACAGGGGATACGGGCTCATATTCCCTCTCTGTGTTTATATCCCCTGAGTCATCAGGCAAAGGGATATAGGACACAGACAGGGAATATGAACCGGTATCCCTGTGAAGCCTAAATAACATATCAAATTGCAGGATTCACCTGGATATTTTATTTCAACACAATTTATGTATCTATTGAATTTCATTTGTTTGGTTTCTTGGTAATGATATATTTGTTTCTGTGAGACACATATAACGCTCTCACATGTTTTTTTATTATGTCTAAAACAAAAAAAAAGACTAAGTTCAACAAAGTATATATTTTTAGAGAATTGTACCAAAATTAAAATCAATACCGAAAGTACATGTATGACTATATGTTCAAATGATCTGCCAGATGAAGACGTCTTACCATAAAAATTGAAGGAGAAACAGCCCAGTCATATAATGTATCCTCTGCAGACAGCCAGAAAGACAGGGGAAAAACAATATGCACTAAACTTTTTTTGTTGTGGGGCATTACATAAAGTTGATGAATTATCTCCCCTTAAAGATTTTAAACAGTACGCATTTTACTTCAGGCACATCTGTGGCAGAGGACATTGACAGTGCCATTGATTTGATAGAAAAACTTGAAGCTATAGTAGAAGTCACATCATTGTTTTCAAGTTTATTCAATTATCAGTTATACTTATGAGTGTGCTCATTTATTGACTTATTTATTTATTATTCCCTAAAATGCACATGTCCTCTTCTCATTGCTATCAAACTTATTTATAAGCTATATTTTTACAAAACTTTGACCAATAAAAACTTATTGCAACCAAGCTTGGCCAATATGTTTTTAGGTGGTCCACTGCAATAAAGATGTCTCTGGATAACTCTTATCCAGATGGCCTTTGGTGAATTTACATTAAAATGGGACCCTATGGTAAAAAAACATTCAAAAATCTTCTCTGAAATGGCTTTGCTAGTTCCATAGAAAGAAACTTGGTCACAATAGTCTTTAATAAGGTCCCTGCAAAACATTTGTTTTTATTCCTTGCCCGCCGAAAATAGGTTGCATAGCATTTCACCTGTCTGTCAGTTACAAAGCCCATGAACCTTTGGAACTAGAAGTCCTAGAAAAGAAAGCTTTTGTCAAAATATGCATCTTGATGATGGTATGAAAATTTGGTTAGCCTGACCTACATTTTATGCATCGAGGTTTGTTTTTCGTTTACATAAGCAATATGCAACTTCATTGCTTGTTTCAGCTGACGAAACTGACTTTTTTAGAAAAACAAATTGGTAAGGGGATTAGTTGTTGTTTCCGGCTGCTTCTTTTCCAAGTTCAAGTTACACTTTATCCAAGGTGGAAACAACATTTACATATCAGAAAGTATGAAAAACAGATTCAAAGATCTTCTTTGTAACTGCTGGACCAACATGATCATTTGAACCAAATTTGGCCACAATATTCATGAGGGGTCTTCCACAATTTTTGCAATGATTGAAATTACCTGTGTGTAATCAGAATTAAAAGTAAAATCTAGACATGCCTTCTTTAAAGTTTCCATGGGTAACTTAATAAAAACATATGTTGACAGATGCTATCAAGCCAATTCAAATCATTTTCAATTATCATGAGTTTGCTTGTTTTCAACTCATATTTGTATATATGGTCATATCTTCAAAACGGCCAGACCGCATATTGTATGTTGCATGCACATTCTTTTCTGTGTGTTCAACCTTTAGATTGTCCGTTCTGTAAATACAGGCATGTTTGTCCATTAAAATATGCTGTTTGTCTATCAACATGTTGTGGATATCTATAATATTAGATTTAATAACTTACTTAAGTCTGCAAAAACAATGTCGTTTATTCTTAAAATTGACGTACACTTAATATCAAACTTATCAAAGATGCCAAATTTTAAGTTTTATATCTCTCGTAATTTTGTAACCAAATACCAGTCTAGATATAGCTGATCTTAATCTAATATGAATTTCACGAAAACAGTTGACAATTGTTATGCCATCATACTTACATTTTTATTTTAATTTCCAAGTCCAACACAACCATTATGAAGCCATAAATGAGATGCCCAATACAACCAAAACTAAAATTGCGGTTTTTAAAGATGATTATTTCAGACGTTTCAAACCTTTCCGTTTAAGCTGGTATCTGCAACAGCCAGGGGTTAAAATTTGTTATTGTCTTGATATTGAACTTTGTTCTTTATTTAAAAAAAATGTTCTGCCTTGTTTACCTCGGTTTTCTGAACAAATTGACGACTTCGTCCTGTTACATCATTTCATGGAATTTTAATTAAGCTTATTATGTTCTTGTCACATGCTACATTTATAAAATTTCCAGAGCAGGAGATTCTGTTATTGAATATAGTTAAATATTTTTGACTGAGGCTGTTGAGGGCAAATAGTTAAGGATTTTTGACTGAGTCTGTTTAGGGCAAATTAAATCATGTAATATTAGCAAAAAATATGACTTTACTAATGAGGTATGAGCAAAGCTCATTGTTGAAGGCCTAATGGTGACTTCAAGACTTCAACAATAAAAGTGTTGTTTCTTTGCTTGTTTTAACATGTATTTGTAGAAACTCTGTCTCATTTGCATTTACTCCATATCCATCATTCACCATTTGTGACTGGAGTTTGTCTCTCCTGCAGTGTGAAAGTCCGTAAAAAAGATTCCCCGTGCGAGAGATGTATGCTCTCTTTATAATTCATTTATGGGGTATGTATGCGTGAGAGAATTTCGGATATGGATTTACTAGTCATATTTTCAAATTTTGGCATTAATTTTTGTAATTTTGAAAACTAATTCTGACCACCTGTTTCAAGTGCCTAAATCTCAATATTTTATACCGCAAAGTTAAAAGTGCCTTGTGTTTGTCTATATGTTGTAATCGTCCACTAGCTTAAGACACTAGTGTTTTTGTCGGGCAAAGGATGACAGTAATTGTAAGAGCATTTTGATAGTTTAATTTATGTTTTGTAACAATCCCGCACCCATGACTATTGAAGTCATGGATGTAGCGTTGCTCATAATTAGCAAAGAATTCCGCTCAAACCGGTGCTACGGGTCGTCTTGAACTTACTTTGAGGTATGGCCAAAGCTCATTGGTGAAGGATTCATGTTGACTTCAAGATGTAGAACCACAATAATAGCGTTCTGCCTTTGCTTGTTTTTTTTTTTACCATGAATTTGTAGAGACTTAATCTCATGTGCAATTACTCCATATATTTTAATTCACCATTTAACACTAGCAACTCAAAATAGTATTAATAACATGTACGAACTCCGTCAAATCAGTTTTATGGACAATATCAAAATGACATTAGCTGTCTGAATATTTCTTCCGAAGTGAAATGTTCGATGTGGCTTCTATAAGAGAAATAAAAAATCGAACATTTTAGTAAAAAATGTAGGTTTTATTTAAATAAAGCTTATTCCATATAAACATTAACATTTTGAAGGCTGTCAACAAAATGTATTTTTCGCCTCGGTGCAGTTGACAATCAAAACATCTAAAGGCAACGGATGATCGTGATTGTAAGAGCGTTTCTCTAGTTAATTTTATGTTTATTGACAATCCCGCATTGATGACCAGAAACGACATGGATGCAGCGTTGTTCGACAATTGGCAAAGAATTCCGCTCAAACTGGTAAGGTGCAATCTTCGATTAACTATGAGGTATAAGCAAAGCGCATTGTTGGAGGTCTCGTTGTGATTTCAAGATCAAGAACAACAATAAAAGCGTTTTTGCATTGCTTGTCGTAACCATGTATTTGTAGAGACTATTTATCATGTGCATTTATTCCAATTCGCTTCATTCACCTATTGCATCATCATGGTAGATTAGACAACTTTATTTTGGTATATAAAGAGTTTGCAGTTAACAGCCAACCATTATATCAGAACTTGGTGTTTTTCATGCCTTGAAATTGAATTATTTTATCGAAAGCCTTATATCTTTGCTTTCTTGTTTTTGACATGACCTTGATTTTTTTTCTATTTAGCTTGTCTTTTCTTCTTGTAGTATTTCGCTTGGTATCTACTGTTATGTTACTTTAGCGATTCGATTTATTTTTTAGTAAAGTGGATGATGTCAAAAATATAACTCGTTGAACCATGTTTTAATTACTTTTTTTCTCATTCTTTCCTTTCCAAAGAAAATGGTGTTAGAAATTCAAGCAATTAAATTGTTATTGCTTTTTTAACAATATGAAGTGAAAGAAAATATTAAAGTTCATAACAGGGTTTATTTTACAATGGACTGATATCTTTCAAAAAATAAAATTGTTTGCCAGAACAGGAAGCATTCGTTTGATTTTCTAGAGTTTCAATGAACTTTGTTTAGTACAGACTTCATTTCACGCAGTGCACAGATATCATTATTATTTGCTCTCGCATTGTATGCCTTGGTTGGTTCAAAGTGTATTTTGCCCTCTCAAAACATAAATGTAGTTTAAACGCACAATAATTTTACTTTAAATTTTCTGTACAACACAAACTATCAATTTCATTTAAAAATATTTTTCGTAAAGTAATTGTACTTTTCCGTATTTAAAATATAAATGAAAGTCTAATCTTAAATTTAATTTTAAATTTGATGCCAGTTTATTGCCATTCTACTGGATACAGTAAGTCACACATTTACACTCGATTTAATTTCAAGTAAATCTATCGTTATATGGATTTAACATCAAATTACTCTTGGAATATTCTGTGTATAATGCATGAATTTGGACTGTGTACATGAAATTCTTAGATTGATGTTCAATACTAATATTCTTTCTGAATAAATGTTTCAACTATCCATGACTGAAATTAAATTTTCAGTCAACTAAGAGAATTTTAAGATTTTTATAATTTACGGATTTGTAATTTTTCATGTGACTTTTCTAATAAATAATAGCTTATGTGAAATTGAAAGCAGCTTATTTGATAAATTTATTGAGAAATGTTAGAGAACGACATTAAAATCAATGTCTTATCTAATCCAAATCGGCCAAGACTGCCCTCCCATCTAAAAATTATATAACGGTCGTACCTACCAACATATGCGCACACAACACAGGGTCAGTTATATATTTTGTGATGTTTATTCGAAAAGAAATGCGTTTCGTTATTCTACTACTCCGTGGATAGATGTTAGAAGGCAGATGTATTCACGTTTTACCTCACTTGTGTGTTTGTGTTTGTCGGATGAAAAGGTAAGGCAACAACGGGAGAAGGGAGAAAGGAACTGGACAAATGAACTGTATATTTCACACTTATTGGTTACGGAAGAGCTTATTTTCAAACAGGGACGTTGGCACAGAAACAGCTGAGTCATGGATATGTCCAGCCGTTGTTACTTTCGTCAATTAAGAAATGTTATGGCCGTAAAGGCGACGTCGGGGATAGATATGAGATATCAGTGGTTTTGACTCCTGGATTGACCCACAGACAATGTGTCAGTTGACCTATACAAACACGGGCAAGGCTAAACGTCCTGAACCACTGATGTCACCCTCTTTTTTATGGGTTTACACTTTAATCCGTATTTAATATTCTATGTACATTTCATTTGAGAAAGACATAAATCATACAGCAAATAAATGAGGCAAAGGCTGTCCACATTGGAAGACATATAATTATGAACAATATCAACAAAACTGTTTTAAAAAGTTGTTGCTTCATATTTTGACCATTGCTGCTTGCAAGAATAAATTTGAATTTAAATCAATCAGTGTCCTATGTTGAGTATGTTCTAACTGGTGGCCATCTTGACTGAGAAGGAACATAAAATTCACAAACTTTGCAGAAGACCTCCTAAAGCATTTGTGTGACTAAGAATGAATCTAATTAAGCCAAGTTGTTTCATCAAGAGTTTGAATAGATGTCACATAGGTTTCCTATTTAAAAGAATGTTCGTCAGATTGATGAGGAACAAACAGGTAAATCCGATTGGCTCATTGATTTCAAAAGATTTCGTGCATCTACCGTAGGATCCCTACGTTAAACTCTGTTAACCACTTGTGGTCATCTTCGATAAGGTGCGGCAAAACCGGAAACAAACTTATATGGGCTGTTTGGGCTAAATTTTGTTCCCATCGACAGAATAGTTTTAGAGAGATGTTTGAAATTTTCTCTTCGGATCCAATTTTAAAATATAATCAAACATTGTGGCCATCTTGAAAAGAGTATGACCCCAAAAAATATTGAAAAATAGAACATATTTCAATATATTCTCCGAAGGATCAAATGTTTAACTCTGTTCCCCATTGGCAGCCATTTTCCATTATTGCGTAAACCTGAAAAAATAACTTTATGAAGGGTACAATGCAAGAGCTTTGAAAATTTTCCTTGAGGGCCGAATGTTCAACTAAGGTTCGTGATTGTTGAAAATGGGTAGAGCATGTATTTGAAAAAACAGCTTTTGGAGATATCCACCCAAGGGAGCTAGTAGACAAGAGTCACTACAAATAAGGAGGCACTATATTGTATAGTACTATTTTCGAGGTCTGTCAAACATTGTCGTATTGTAATAATGTAGTGGCCCCAGACAATATTATGACTTTCACATTTAACACAACCTGGGCACACAGAAGCTATAGTTAGACAGATACAAAGCACAAAAAATAGAAATAACAACATTCAAAAAAAGGCACTATTGGTGTGAACTCAAGTGATACTGAGTTGACACAAGGTGCTCGCGAAGGGTAAGCATGTCCATGTCCTGCTCTGTTAACAGCACTCGTCACACTGTAAGTAAAATAATCCAGGAAATGTCAAAGTCGTTAGTCAAATCCGGGAAGAGGTGAATCTAGCTGAAAGTGTCCGATTTCAATTGGGATACTGACACGTCATATCATTAAAATGATGTTATTGTGATGACCATTATTATTTCACAAATCGTAATGTTCATGTAATAGTTCTTCAACGCGAAGAGACATATTATTTTGATTTTATGTTTTAGAATTTCCACTTTCAGTATTCGTTTGCAGATTCATTCAGACAACCGCGTATGTAAGCTTTTATGTAGATTAATATTAATGACAGTTTTTAGTAAAGAAAAAATCATGTAATTTAATTAGATACGTAAAAAATATAGTAATAAGCATACATTTGAACTTGCATCTAACGAAAACAAAATGTTCCAAGACTAACCACTATATTTTTTACCTACTATACCACCATCGTTATAACATTAACATTACAAAGATGTAGAAATAATTTGTATTCAAAGTTTTGTTTCATTTCTACAGCAGAAGGCTCTCAAGTCTGTATACTTTGAAGACTAACTAAACATCTAATGAGTGAATGCATATTGTTGTTTCATTTTTCCGTTTGGCCTAAATCTGTATCGCAAATGAAATAACATTATT